>PITA01035238.1:0-10717 GCA_004023965.1 Spilogale gracilis
TGGGTATTCATCCTTTCTGACGGAGGCATAGTACTCCATTGTATATATGTACCACATCTTCTTTATCCATTCATCTGTTGATGGGCACCTTGGCTCTTTCCACAGTTTGGCGATTGTGGCCATTGCTGCGATGAACATTGGGGTGCATATGGCCCTTCTTTTCACTACTTCCGTATCTTTGGGGTAAATGCCCAGTAGGATAGGAGGTAATTTTGTCTGTTTTGTTCACTGCTGTAGTCTCAGGTGCTATGTATTATCTCACTTAATTACTCAATCCTGGGAGGCAGTTCTTATTGTCCTCATTTTTCTTTAAAGATTTTATTTATTTATTTGTTTGTTTGTTTGTCAGAGAGAGAGAGCACGCACAAGCAGGGGGAGCGGCACGCAAAGAGCGAAGCAGGCTCCCGACTGAGCAAGGAGCCTGATGCGGGACTCAATCTCAGGACCCTGAGCTGAAGGCAGATGCTTAACCGACTGAGCCACCCAGGCATCCCTCTTATTATCCTGACTTTATTGATCGGAAAATCAAGGCTTAAGTTAGGGAACTGATATGTGGTCATATTCGTAGAAAGTGGAGAAGCTTGAAGTACTAGCCAATGCATTTAGACAAGAGAAAGAAGAGGTATCAACATGGGAAAGGTGAGGGAAAGAGTCTCTTTCTTAGATGCAGAATCTTTCTGGCTCTAGCTTTCAATGATAATATTACTAATATAATAATTATTATTAAGACCCTTCCCTTTCACAGACAGAAGATCTACAATAAAATTTGTCCCCTTTTCCCCAGTGGTATGATTCCACCAAGAGAAGGCCCAGGAGGAAGAAGAGAAAAAGATGCCCATGTCACCAGGACCAGCAAGCCCAGCAGTAACAAGGAGGAGAAGACAATCATAAGGAAGCTGTAAGTTACTTGCTGCCCCATTGCCACTAAATCATTGCTGAAGGAAGGAGTGGAAGCCAGAGGATGCTGGCAGCTACCCCGGGGGGATGACCTGGTTGGTGGTGCTACGGCTGATAGGAAAATTCGGGGCTGGAGTACTATGGATCTGTTAGGCAGTATAGTCTAAGCACTTGCCCTATATTAATTCATTGACTCTTCATAGTGACCCTGTGAGGTAGGAGTGGCCATCATCTCCATTCCCCAGGTAGGGAAATAGATAGGAAGAGGCAAAGTAGTTTGCTTGAGGTCACCCACATGGCAAATAGTAAAGTCAGGATTTGAACCCAAGGAAGTCCAGATTCTACATTACTGCCTCCCTATGATAGAATAATACTACACCAACAAGAAAAACAACAGTAATTATTAGAGTTTAAGGGGGATTCATGGGGTGCCTGGCTGGCTCAGTTGGAGGAGCACGTGACTCGATCTTGGGGTCATGAGTTAGAGCCCACGTTGGGTGTGGAGATGATTTAGAAAAGGGCAAGGTGGCTGATTTATTACCTCTCTTACCTCCAGCTTTTTAAAAAATTTTATTTGAGAGATAGAGAAAGAGCGTAAGCGGGGGGAAGGGCAGAGGGAGAGAGGAGGCTAAGCAGGTAACCCAAAGTGGGGCTTGATCCCGGGCCCCCGGGATCATGACCCGAGCTGAAGGAAGGACCTTAAACTGACTGAGGGACTGAGCTCCTCTTACTCCCAATTTTAGAGGACCCTGTGTCTCCCATCATTGGGACACATAAGATGATTTCCTTTTGAATACTCCCTTCGCGTTTATGCTCCCTTGTTAATCCCTCATTTTTTCAGGTGCTAAGGCTCAAATCATAGAATGTGGGGTCCTTGTTTAAAATTCAGATTCTCAGAAGTCAAATCTGGGATGAAGCCCAGAAATCTAGGCTTCTAGTAAATTTCCCTGGTAACTCTGATATGGAGAACCCTTGGACCACACTTGGAAAGCTGCCTTCTCAGCCGACAAGTGTCAATACAATGAGGCATGCCTTTCCCCGCCTCCGTGAGGCAAACAGCCCATTTGCCTTGGCTGCTCAAGGAATGTCTGGCCTGATGACAGTTTCCAGCCCCTGATCCCTCAGACAGAACTGAGAAGCAGCCTCGGTCAGGGATCTCAAATGCCAGGGGGCCGGGAGGGGGTGCTGGGTGGCTCAGTTGGTTAAGTGCCCGCCTTTAGCTGAGGTCATGATCCCAGCATCCTGAGATCCAGCTGAGCCCTGCTTCTCCACTCCGCAGGGAGCCTGCTTCTCCCTCTCCCTCTGCCTATGGCTCGCCCTGCTTTTGCTCTCTCTCTCTGTCAAATAAATAAATAAAATCTTTTTAAAAATTGCCTATGGGGGCCAGGCACTTAATGTGGATGAGTGATGGTGTTGTGGGGTGGGGTGGGGTGGGGGGACTTTTGCCAGGGTAATAGAGTGACTCCTAAAAAGAGTGACTGAAAAGATTAAAGAAGGGACATCTTACTGACATGTGAGCAGGGTTAAGGGAAACAGTAAGGGATAGAATAGCACCCCAGCATGGCAATGGGCTGAAGGAAGTATGAGGGAAAGGGAAGGAGGTGGTCAGCAGAGGGACACAGCAACTCTTAAGACCAGGCCTGGTGGGGAGGGAGCCAGGGCATCAATACGCCCCCCCCCACACACACACCTTCCCAGCTCCCTCTGGGGCCTTCCATGGGCTGAGCCCAGCCTGAAGCTAGAGGATAGGGGAAGAGGCTTGTTACTATCATCCACAGAGATCAGCCTCCTGGAGCACAGAACAGGGCGGGGAAGGAATGAGATGAATCTGAGGGCCAAGCAGCCCACAGAATATGCACAAACATAGTTTAGTTAAGTATTACCAGACTTTCTGGAGTCCCTGCATGAAAACCACTGTGTCAGGCAAGACCACCTGAAACCAAAATGATTCATCCCTTCAGCACATATTCATTGGGGCCTGCTATGTGCCAGGCATTGTTCTAGGTCCTGAGGACACAGTGAACAAGACAGAGCCCCTGGCTTTCCATTCTAGCAGAGGAGTAGAGTGAGCAGGTAAGGAAGTTCATTGACAGGACTGTTTCAGATAGCTATTCAATGGGCTGCTGAGAGAGAGGTTGACAGGGGGTGACATTAGATTTGGGGAGTCCCGGGAGGCTTCTGTGAGGAGGTGACATTCAAGCCGGGCCCTGAAAGACCATAAAGACGTGAGGGAACAGCATTTCTGGCAGAGGGAACAGCAGGTATAAAGTCCTGAGGCGGGAGAGAAGCATGGAGAATGGAGTGAGGCCCGAGGTCAGTCAGGGCACGGGGCAGGGGTTCCCAGCGAGGATCCTGAGTTTCATGGTGAGCACTTTGGGAAAACACTGGAGGGTTTTATGTTGGAGAGTGTCATGACCATATTTACATGGGAAAGCTCACTCTGGCTGCTTTGTGGCAGAGGTGTGGTGGGACAGACTCAAAGCAGGGCCTGGGGGAATGTTTCTTTCCCATGGAAGGTTCTCCTGAGGTAAGGTAATGAAGGAAAGAGCTTCACCATGCCATGCCAGCTGTCACATCTAAAGGCATTTGCTTAGCGCTTCTACTGGCTGGACAGGAGATGTAAACTACCAGTTTCTTCGTGCCCCTTGGAGGAGAGTTCTCTGGGCCCTTCAGAGTTTAAGCCTGATACAGCAAAAATAAGATGTTTGTTCTGTGCACAAGCCCGCCCGAGTCATGTGTCTAATGAGTGTGAGGCCACAATTTCATGGTCAGACGAGCTCATTAATTGAATGAATGAATGAATTAATGAATAGCTAAAATTGAATGAATGAATGAATGAATGAATGAATGGCTTTCTGAAGAAGTAGGTCATGCTAAGAAGGATTTTGGTCTTTATCCTGAAGGCAGTGGGGAGCCATGGAGGGGTGTGAACTGAGGAATGACAGCTCTGTAGAATGACATGGTCATTCCGGCTGCCCTCTGAATAGATTGCAGGGGGCAGCTGGAAGGCTGTTGTGCTCATCGTGGTGCC
Source organism: Spilogale gracilis (assembly GCA_004023965.1). NCBI lineage: Eukaryota > Metazoa > Chordata > Mammalia > Carnivora > Mephitidae > Spilogale > Spilogale gracilis. Next base: position 3,929 of record PITA01035238.1, read on the forward strand.
TTGGACTTGGAGGGGTGGAGGAGATGAGGAGTGTTGGGATTAGGAACATATTTGGGGCATGATGACTAAAATATAGCAGATGGGGGGGAAGAGCTGAGAACAACTCCTGGCTTCCTGGCATGAATGACGAGGCGGGGGATGATGTCACTTCCTGAGACAGGGAACTGGTGACTGGGGGTGGTATGTACAGGTTGAGGGGAGGACGGCTGAGTCCTAATGCTTGCATCCCAACGCTAGTCCAGGGCCCGCCCCAGCCGTTGTGAGCAGAGCTGCTAACAGTGCTCAGGGCTTTGTCTTTGACAAGAAGCACCAGCCATATTCCCCGTCACTGGCTTTCTGACCCTCCAGCCAGCTCTGGGTCTTTCTCATAGCTGCACCTAGCACTGAGATTGAACTTTGTGATCGACCCCAGAGAGCCTTCTTCCTTTTCAAAACTTTGCATAGCAGAGGGAAAAACACTAAACATTTGGTATTCATGTCTCAGGGGATATCTAGGTTTTCTCCAAGAATTGACATGCCAATCTTTATGCATTGCAAAGATCTGTTTTGTAATTGTAGGTAACATGGATGCTTCCTCCATAATAAAATCTGAAATTAAAAAAAAAATGTTTGGGTGCCATTTTTCTGCAAAGTACCATGCTTCAGTGGCTCTGGGTCCAACTCCTGGTTCCACAACTTACGGTGTGGCCCTGGTCCTGTTACTGAACCTCGCAGGACCTCAGTTTGCTAATCTATGAAATGGGAATATTGAGGGTACTTACCTCATTGAGGTGTTATGAGTGTGAAATGAGCTGGTAGATGGAAAACCCCTAGACAGTGCCTGCCCCCACTGAGCCCCGAGCAAATGTTTGAGTCAGTGGCCTGCAAGAGCCCCTCCCAGATTTGGCAGGGTTCTGCGCTCCTTGCCTCATTCTCTCTGTACCCTTCTCTCTCTACCCCCAGGTTCTCTTTCCGATCGGGGAAGCAGATGTAGATAGAAAGCCACAACTAAGACAGAGGTTCTCGGACTCAAGAAGACAATGCACCGAGACTTCTGAACTCATCTCTCAGTGCCACGCATACTCACGGTACTTGCTCACCTGTTTACCCTGAAACCCACCAAGGAGGAAGGAGGTGAGGCTGTCTCGTGATCATTATTTCCCCGGGCCACAGAACTGGACACCCCCTGAAGGGTTGGCCAGGGCCAGGGAAGCGGCACATAGAAATCAAGAAAGCAGAAGGAAAGCAAAATGAGGCCCACTTCCTGGTCCATGCCAGCAGCCTGGAGGGGCCTCCGCTGTGCAGATGTGCATCTTGCTTGTCTGGTCTCACAGATGACCTGGGTCTTTACCATGCAGCAGCAGCGAAATTCATGAGCCCAAAGGGATGGGAGAAGGGAATGCCGGAAAAAATGATATTGACATTCCAGTGATGATTTCACAGATATTTAGTGAACATTCCATTTTGCTAACATGACTTTCTTCATGTGATTTTATATTAAAGTGAAATGGCTTTTATACTTTCTCTGAGTGTTTAGAGTGGTTTGGAGTTATATGACCTTGTTTAAGATGCTTTAACCTCTCAGAGTCTCAGTTTCCAAATCTGTAAACTGCGAATGTAGGCATGCATATGTATATGCTTATGCATATGTGGTGCATGTATATTTCAGTGATTCCAAGTGATGCATCAGTACTTTGTGTTGCTATGAGAGAAAAAAAATGCTACAAATTATTATTATTATTATTATTTTTAAGATTTTATTTATTTGACAGAGAGAAACACAGCCAGAGAGGGAACACAAGCAGGGGGAGTGAGAGAGGGAGAAGCAGGCTTCCCGCTGAGCAGGGAGCCCGATGCAGGGCTCGATCCTGGATCTCCGGGATCATGACCTGAGCCGAACGCAGTCGCTTAACCAACTGAGCCACCCAGGCGTCCCTATTATTATTATTTTTAAAGATTGTATTTATTTGCGAGAGAGAGAGAGAGAGAGAACACAAGCACGGGGAGGGGCAGGCAGAAGGAGAAGTAGGTTCCCTGTCGAGCAGGGAGCCTGACATGGGGCTCGATCCCAGGACCCTGGGATCATGACCCGAGCCAAAGGCAGATGCTTAACCGACTGAGACACCCAGGCGCCCTTATTATTATTTTTTAAAGATTTATTTAGTTATTTATTTATTTAAGAGAGAGAAAGCATGAGCAGGAGGAAGGGCAGAGGGAGAGGATCTCAAGCAGACTCCCCACTGAGCGCAGAGTCTAATACAGGGCTCGATCTCACAACCCTGAGATCATGACCTGAGCTGAAATCAAGAGTCAGATGCTTAACCAACTGAGCCATCCAGGTACCCCTATTATTATTATTTTTTGAAAAAATTCCCATATAACCAAAGCATCTTTTTTTAAAAGATTTATTTATTTATTTTAGAGAGGAAGAGAGAAAGACCAAGCATGGTAGGGAAGGGCAGAGGGAGAGGGAGAATCTTAAGTAGACTCTGCACTGCGTGTGGACACTGGCAGGGCTTGATCCCACGACCTGTGATCACGACCTGAGCTGAAACCAAGAGTCTGATGCTCAACTGACCGCACCACCCAGGCACCCACCCAAATAATCAGAGCATCTTGAGAAAGAAGAACAAAGCTGGAGATATCATGATCCTGGGTTTCAAGGTAGACCACCAAGTTAGTGTGATGAAAATAGTCTGGTACTAGCACAGACCAACAGAGCAGAAGGGAGCTCAGAAAAATCTCACACTTATATGGTCAATCGATCTCTGATAAAGGAGGCAAGAATAACAATGGGAAAATGACAGTCTTTTCAACAAACGGTGCTAGGAAAATGGGACAAATTATAACATTAAGATGCTATTGATTTTAAGGCTCATCCTGACTTTGAAAAAAATTTTTTTAAGATTTTATTATTTATTTGACAGAGAGAGATCACAACTAGGCAGAGAGGCAGGCAGAGAGAGCAGAGGAAGCAGGCTCCCTGCTGAGCAGAGAACCTGATGCGGGCCTCGATCCCAGGACCCTGAGATCATGACCTGAGCTGAAGGCAGAGGCTTTAACCCACTGAGCCACCCAGGCACCCCTGACTTTGAAAATTTTAAAATGTGTGTAGAGGGGATACATTTAGGATTCAGTGAAATACAGTTTGTAGGGGGGCCTAGGTTAAGCATCTGCCTTCGACTTGGGTCACGGTCCTGGGGTCCCAGGAGTGAAACCCGAATCAGGCTCTCTGCTCAGTGGGAAGCCTGATTCTCCCTCTCCCTCTGCCCCTGCTTGTGTTCCCTCTCTCACTGTGTCTCTGTCAAATAAATAAATAAAATCTTTAAAAGGAAGGAAGACGGAAGGAAAGAAGGGAGCGAGGGAGAAAAGAAAGAGAGAGAGAGTGGGGCGCCTGGGTGGCTCAGTTGGTTAAGCGACTGCCTTTGGCTCAGGTCATGATCCTGGAGACCCGGGATCGAGTCCCATATCGGGCTCCCTGCTCGGCGGGAAGCCTGCTTCTCCCTCTCTCACTCCTCCTGCTTGTGTTCCCTCTCTGGCTGTGTTTCTCTCTGTCAAATAAAATCTTAAAATAAATAAATAAATAAATAAAATAAAATAAAGAGAGAGAGAGAGAGAAAGAGAAAAGGAAAGCAAAGAAAAGAAAGAAAAGAAAAGAAATACAATCTGTAGAGAAACAGATGGCTGCACTCTGCGAAGAAATTAATGGAGCTGCTGAACACATGCCGTGAGCCGTCGTGCTGGTGACCGGCCCTGGCTTACGGAGTGTTCCGCTGGCTGCGCTGAGTGCTTCATTTATTCCTGTAACAGCTCAGGGAGGTGGTGACCAGCGCTGACCTGCGAGTGTACAGATTTGGAAAGTGAAACTCCGAGAGATGAAAGTACATGGGTCACGGAGCTAGGAAGTGGCTGTCCCAGATGCATGTGTGGGCCTGATTCAGAGGTCTGGGTTCCTACCTACAGCTGCAATGTGTCCTTCTACAAAAAGCACTGATGTTAATGAATGCGTATCTTGCCTGCACCACGTGGAGGACCTTCTGCCTGCGGCCTCACCGTGCCCCTGTGACATGGGTGTCATCATTCCCATGGTACACCCAAGGTGACAGCACAGTGGAGCTGAGGGCTTCGACCGGGCTCCAAGCTCTGAAGTGGTAGAAGTCAGACCCAAACCCAGAGGTAAACCCCACAGCCCAGCCTCACCCACTCTGCCTCCCGAGAGCCCCGCTGAGGCCGGTCCAGAATGCCGTCTTGACAGAACCTTCTATCAGGGGCTCCCGATTTCTAATCCCAGATGATGCTGCCATCCTCACGTGCTCCCCTCTTCACAGGGGGAGGGAAGAGAAAGGTTTCTGTGCCTTGGAGCTGAGAGCCAGCTGGGGAAATAGATTTATGCATCTTGCCTTCAGAACCGCCATGCAGAAGCTGGGCGGACAGTGCGCAAGGACGGCGAGAGCACAGAACAGAGTTGGGGGCGGGGGTGGGGGTGGGCTGGCTTTTACAGGCGTGCAGAGCAGACTCGGCTCCTGGGAATGACGTGTCTAGTCTATCCTCTGAGGCACCAGCCTTATATCCTAGAGTCCCAGCGATGGCAGCCCACTTCCCTACCCCAGAGCCGGTCTTGCTTCAGTTTCTGTGTCCTCATCTCTAGGCTGTAGGACAGCCAGAAAGTCAGAAGCAGACAGATCATTGTGTGTTGCTGTCTTTAGCCGTTTATACGGCATTTGCAAACCTGGGGGTCCCCCTGTATAAACGCTCAGCTGCCTCTTTCTCCCTCGTGGAGATAGAGATAAGGTAAGAAGACCCACTCCGAGAGAAATGTCAAGTTAAAACAGCCCTAGTTCCTCTGTATCCTGGGGAAGACTGGCTAAAGAAAATGACGATAAAGAATGCTCAGATCTTAGCAACTCTTGATCAAATCAGGCCCTGGGGTGTGGGAGTTCCAGAAGGTAAGTCCCAGGAGCATTTCTCCTGGAGCTGGGGCCTGGTGTAATCACAGAGCAAGGCTAGAGCTGCTCCCACGCCACAGGCTTCCTTTGCCAAACCCAGCACCTGGAGGAACCGGCTGAGAAGTGGGTTTCAAAGCCAGGTTTCACAAGGCACAAGAAGTGGTTGCTGTGGCAATCATCTTTAAAAGCTGAGTAAGTAAATACAGCAGCTAAATATCAGAGCTCGGAGGCTCTTAGCGATAAGTCCTGGGCACTTATAAATAGTGAATGGTAGAAACAATGCAGTTTCCTTCCTCCCTCCCTCACTCCCTCCCTCCCTCCCTCCCTTCCTTCCTTCCCCCCTTCCTTCCCCCTTCCTTCCTCCCTCCCTCCTTCCCTCCTTCCTTTTCCTTTCTTTCATTCTTTTTCTTTCTTCTTTTCTTCTTTCCTTCCTTTCTTCCTTCTCTTTCTTTTTTTAAGATTTCATATATTTTGGGGGGAGATAGAGCACGATCAGGGGGAGGGGGAGGGATAGAGAGAGAAACAGACCTTCCACTGGGCAGGGAGCCCCATGCAGAGCTCAATCCCTGGACCCTCAGATCAGGACCTCAGATGAAATCAAGAGTCAGACGTGTCGTCAGGCACTTAGCTGACTGAGCCCCCCAGGCGCCCCAACAAAGCCAAGTTTCAATCCCAGCAGCACACAAGGATGACCAAGGGAGTGCTCCACATGCGTTTGCCCTCCTAACTCCTATAATGCAGTCCCCCGCATGCACACACCGGCACTGCTCATGTTGCCAAGGAGGGAAGTGATGCACACAGAGCTGTCACCTGCCCAAGGTCCCACAGCTGGCTGTCCCAGGGCCGAGTGCACTTGGCCAGCAGGCCACCCTGTTCCCTCTAAGGTGAAGATGGAGTTGTCCATGATGGCTGAGCTCTCAGGACACCTCTGCATGTCAGCGGGACAAAGGCTGTTCCCATGTGATGGTCAAGCTTCAGAAAAAGAAAAGGATTTGTGCGAGGTGACAGGCTGGCCAACGCAGCTGTTGCTGGCCCCGATCTTCTGCTTGTCAACCAGGCACTCTCTCCACTGCCCCCACCCGCCTCGAGTACGGGTGGCTGACGGGGTGCGTGGTGGAGGATCTGGGCTGGTAGGAGGGCCTTCCTGCACAAGATGGGCACAGATGATGATGCCAGGTGTTCTAAGGGAGGATTCAACGTGCACTGGCTTTTAATCTTCTCTGGCACCTATGACCCCTCCCCACTGTACCAGTAACAGACCATCCCCCTAGGAGGGCATTCACCAATGTCCTGTAAACCTTTTTATAAGATTTTAAGTAATCTCTGCACCCAACATGGGACTCGAACTCACAACCTCAAGATCAAGAGTGGCATGCTGGGGCACCTGGGTGGTGGCTCAGTCAAGTGTCTCCCTTCAGCCCAGGTCATGATCCCTCCGTCCTGAGATGGAGCCCTGCATCCAGTCCCCTGCTTGACAGGAAGCCTGCTTCTTCTCCCACTTCCCCCTGCTTGTATTGCCCCCATCTCTCTAATAAATAAATAAAATCTTAAAAACAAAAAAAGTGGCATGCTCCACCAACTGAACCAGCCAGGTGCCCCCGCTATGTGACCCTTTTGTAAAATAAAGCAGAATATCCGATCCTCTATCTCCACCATGTAAAAAACAGACACACAGGTGGCCTTGCCTGGCAATAAATATTTTAATTTTTGTTTCATTTTTATGATGACAAATAATTTTCAAGTTATTTCCTTTTTTTTTTTTTTTAAATACAAAGCTAAGCCACAAACAGGTACAACCAAGACATTTTATCTCACATTTACACACTCTGTCGGATCCTCCTCCAATTCTCTGACCACTGACCAG
>PITA01035239.1:0-10714 GCA_004023965.1 Spilogale gracilis
TGGCTGGAGTGTTGGACATAAAGGTAATATTTTTTACCAGAAAATAAGAGCAAGTATAATTGTGGTGATATCAAACTAATTTTTAAAATAAACAGATTGTGTTTTATACCACGGTTTCCCTGTTCAGCTGGGTCAAACATAAACCAACACCCAAAATATAGCTTTTTCAGTTATCATGTGTATCAAGAAGTCTGCTTCTTAAAGTGCCTATGACTTTGTTCTTTCTCCTTGGATCCTAGTATACTAAATAATGTATATCAATATTATTTTCTAGCATTATTTCTGACCATATTAGACCAATGAATAATAAAATTATGATTTTGGTTTGCATAAGTTTGATTCTAGTATTTCTGGACATGAAGTTCTTTGGTTTACCCTCCTTGGAGTTCACTCAGTTTCTTAAATCTATACGTTTGTCCCTCACTGAATTTAGGGAGGTTTTATTCCTTATTTCTTCAAACACATTTTCAGCCTAACATTCTTTCTCCTTTCATTCTGGGACTCCCAACAACATAAATGTTAGATCTTCTGCTATTGTCCCAGAAGTCGCAGAGGTTCAGTTTATGTTTTGTTGTTGTTTTTTTTTTTCAGTTTTCCCTGTGTTGTTCAGAAAAGATCATTTGTACTGATTTACATTCAATATTACTGATTCTTACCTCTGTTCTTTCCAGTCTGCTATTTAGGCCATTCTATTAGATTTTTATTTTTATTATTGTATTTTTTTAGTTCCAAAATTTCCATTTGGCTCTTTGTATCTTCGATTTATTTACTGAAATTGTCTGAAATTGTCTGTTTTCATTTTTGTCCATTTGTAAACATTATTACTATGGAGGACATTTTTATGCTGTCTTCTTTAGAATCCTTGTCCAGTCATTCTAACATTTGTATCATCTCAGTGTTAGATTCTGTTGATTATCTTTTGTCACTTGAGATTTTATTTGTTGTTGGTTATGTGAGGAACTTTGGCCTGTATCTTGGATATTTAAATATAAGACTAAAGTTCCTATATGTATCTTTAATTTAAGCAGGTGGTCAACTTGTGTAGCTACAAAATACATGTTCCAGCTCACTTTTGTGGCCTCTTATCAAATCCTTATCAAATGCCAATTTAATTTATAAATCTCCTGCAGTGAATCTAGTGTCCCCAGTTGTGTGTTACCTGGATGGCAGGACTCTGCCCCACAGTGTCCACAGCATGGACTAGGGAGGTGAGGGGCACCACCACAGGGGGATGGTGGAATTCAGAGTTCCATCAACGTGTCCACTGGGGAAGAACACTTGTCTTTAGAAGAAGGCAGGCATAGACAGCAGAGTATCACCCACAAGCTTCACCATGTAGGTGTACCTCCTCCTCTTGGAATGGGCTGGATGCCAAAATTCTGCCCAAAGTCAAGTGTAGGAGGATTACTGTTTCACCGTGTAGAAGAAGGGTAATGCCAGAGATTTACTCACAGGCTCCGTGAGGGACAGGCTTTGCCTCATTACTGCATGGTGAGGGTGGAAACCTGGGTTTTACCGCAGGTCTTGTTGATCTAGCACCCATTGGGTGGGAAATAAACATGGTTTTTTTTCAAGGAGTTCACCTTGAGAATAGGCAAGATAAAGTCTTTCTATTTTGGACTCTTAAATACCGAGAACAAAACTGATGGTTGCCAGGGGGCCAGGGGAATAGTGATGTGTGAAATAGGTAAAAAGGATTAACTGTACACATATTATAATGAGCACTAAGTAATATGTAGATTGTTAAGTCATTATATTGTACACCTGAAACTAATATAACATTATATATTAATTATGCTTCAATAAAAAAAGAAAGAGAGAGAGAGAGAAAGGGAGAAAGAAAGAGAGGGAGAAAGAAACGTTTCTGTTCTGAGGGTTGGCTTTTTTTCCCAGTACTTTAGCTAGAAATATGGATAGATGATAGAGATAATGATCATAGGTAGATGATAGAGATGATAGATGATAGATGATAGATAGATAGATAGATAATAGATTGGTGACAGATGATAAATAGATAGAAATAATAGATAGATAAAATAGTTCACAATAAAAGTGGATAATTCCTGATATTATTGTATGAGATTACTAACAAAGGCCCACTTTACACCTCTTCACTGAATACTTAAAGAAACTTAAAAACCATTTTTATTGAAAAACTATATTCCATTTGTATAATATAGTATCTGAGTTTTCATTATTAGTTTGGCTATTTAAGGGATTCTAATAAATACTTTTTCCAAAAAGAGATTCAACAATTACCACTAAATATCTTACAACACAATACAGTATTCTTTGGTAATTAAAGGATAGATTAAGTTTTCTGTGTTTTGTTTTGTTTGTTTGTTTGTTTAAGAAATCTGCTTGTTTTAATTTATGTGAGATGGGCACAGGGATGGGATGAAGCTCAGGACATCATTCAGACACAATTAATGTGCCACATTGGTGTATTGTGTGGGTCCGTGAAGAAATTTGAGGAAGAAAAACTCAGATTGAGGTTACAGAATAATTAGAGAAGTGTTTACCAAAGACATGTGTCACTCTAGTACTCAACTTCATCATTTTGATTAGGATTGACCATGAAGGTAGAAACAGACAGTTCTCTACTAAACGGTCATGAAGTACTGAATAGGCATTGAAAAATCTAACTAAATGAACTGTTTCCAAATATCCACACTTCCCTTTTCCCATAGTAATCAAAATGTTAAGTCCACAAATAGTACCCAGAATAAAAACTATATTTCAAGGTTTCTTGTATCTAGGTGTGGCCACGTGACTAATTTTCTTAGGTATGTTGTGATTTGGGTGATAGTTCTGAGTTCACCATCCAGGTAATAGCCTTCCGGGAGAGACTATTCCATCCCCTTCACCTTTTCCTCCTCTGCTTGGTCCATAATGAACTATTAAGTTAAGTGTAGCATCCTAAGAAGTAATAGCGTGCTAACAGATGGAGGGACCTAGACTCCTTTTGACTTTGCAAAGTAGAGTTATCATAGCTGCTTGGAAATTTGTGAGAGGAAAATAAACTTCTGTAATTTTGAATTCATTCTTGTTTGAGTTTCTGCTCATACTTTATCTCAAATACTAACTAATACACAGAGGGAAAGAGTGTAGTGAGATATAGCATTTCTTACAGCTTCAGCCTAACCGATCTGTATTATAGTAATTGTTAAGTAGAGAGTTGGTTGAATCATTTTATAGCAAGTCACAGAGGAAAATAATTATTTTGCAACTCTTAGGCAACAGAGAACCCCATAACTTAATAAGATTTGTACATATAACCCAGATACGTGGGGTATTTGCTTATAGTAAATAGAATGTAACCAATTGAAATCCAGTGGGACTATATTCAAGCTTAAAAATGTTCATAAAATCAACTCTAGTAAACATCCAATCTTGGGACTCATTTCTCTAAAGTTGAATTTTTGAGTATTGACTGTGATAATGGCATGATAAAGCTTCAATCAGTTTTAATTTTAACTATGATTGTAAAAAGTTAACATTATAGATAAATATTAGAATGAGTGCTTTATCTCCCAAAGCCTCATGCTGAAAAAAGTTATAATATGGAGATAGTTCTCATTTCTCTCAAAGTATATATTAGGAGAATACTTAGTATATTTTCAACTGTTGTAGTTAGAGAAATAATATTCTTTTTTTTTTTTTAAGATTTTATTTATTTGACAGAGAGAAACAAAGCCACAGAGGGAACGCAAGCAGAGGGAGTGAGAGAGGGAGAAGCAGGCTTCCCGCCGAGCAGGGAGCCCGATGTGGGACTCGATCCAGGGTCTCCGGGATTATGACCTGAGCCAAAGGCAGTCGCCTAACCAACTGAGCCACCCAGGCGCCCGAGAAATAATATTCTTAATAATGAAGGTGCAAATTTATTATATGTTGCTGTGTATACAAAGTACTCCAAAACTTAGTGCCTTAAAATGAAAATCACTTTATCTGCTTATGAGACCATGGATCAGGAATTTGGGAAGAAGTCTCAGGAAGTCTCAGCAATGTGCACTGGCTTCATCTGTTTTCTCTCTTTACTATGCAGGAAGGTCCAAAAAGTTGATTCATGCATCCAGCATCCATGTACTTCCTTGTGTGTTTTCTTCCTCTCCAATTACGTAGACTAGGTTTCTTCACAGGATGGTGGTCACCTACACTTTTTGCATGGCAGCTGACTTCCAAGGGAAAGCATACAACAGAGGTGCATGGAATGTTCCAGTTTCTTTATCCCCAAGATTAAAATTTATAGCATGTCCTTTCTGGTGCATTTTTCTGGTTAAAGTCAGTCACAACGCCCACCTGTTTCAAAAAGAAGGAAAATGGGCCCCTCCTCTCAACTAGGAAAGGCAAAGAATCTGTGGCCATCTTGAATCCATCATAACATAAAGCCAGATTTTTAGATATCAAGGTAAAAGTATGAAGAAGCTGTACACATCCATAAATTAGAAAATAGAAGAGGAAAAAAAAAGTCTTTCAATATAAAATTTCCTTTTCAATTTCTGGGCAACATTAACAAATTCTCCATGAATAATATGAAATTTCAGAAAACTATGGGTGGCTTTTGAATAGACTGCTAGAAATATATAATTTAAATGGTATACTTCTACCAAAATATCTTTTAAAATGGCAATGGTGAGGGGGTGCCTGGTCAGTTGATTAAGTGTTTGTCTTTGGCTCAGTTTGTGCTCACAGAGTCCTGGGACCAAGCCCCACATAGGGCTCCTTGCTCAGAAGGGAATCTGCTTCTCCCTCTCTCTCTGCCTGCCACTACCCCTGCTTGTTCTCTCTCTCTCTCTCTTTCTCTCTCTGTCAAATAAAATCATTTAAAAGGTGGCAATAGTGAGAAAGCTGATTTCTTTAAAAATTGTATTCATTTTTCCTGCCTTTATTAAGATATAATTGACATACAACACTGTGTAAAGTTAAGGTGTATAATGTGATGGTGTATATTGTAAAATGATTATCACGATAAGGTTAGTTAATGCATACATCAATTGAGGAAGTTTATTGGAACTAAAAGAAAAAAAAGGAAAACCCTTCAAATAGATTTTCTTCATTCATAAAATTATTTCTTCACTTTTTCATTTTCCCAACAAATATTTTTCGAGGGATTTCATGAGTCCAGGAATTGTATTAGACAAAGAAGTTGTAACAACACAGGAACAAATACCGTTCTCTTCCCTTCATAGTGACTCAACTTAATATTATAAAACAAATGACAAGATCATCCAGCTGAAGCTTTGATAATGTAGAACTACAGTCTTTGTATAATCTATAAATGAGAAATTTTATGTGAAAAAGATTAATGTAACATAAAACAATAGAATGCAAATTCATGGATCATTCAGTTACTCAATCAAAGAGGCATAATTTAAGGTTTTGTTATATCCCCAGTTCATCCTAAATATTTAGGCCAATGCACAAACCATGTTTCAACAGAAACAGATGCTTCCCAGCACACAGGACAGTCACATCTGCTCTGTAACTCCACATGGGAACGTCTTCTTAGTGCTGAGCAGCCCATCCCCAGTTCCAAGAACACATGAGCCTCTTAAAACAAAGTTGAGAATCTAGTGGCTTGCAAGTCAGCTGGCAGTGTATCTGCATTTTTCAGCAGGCTTGGATATCAGGGGGAGCTTAGTGTTCACTCTGTAACTGACCCCTCCGAGCCAAGTTCAGAGTGGTGTGAGTTATCAAATCTGACAGCCTTTTGGCAGATCTTTGAAGGCTCTCAGGCCAGACTACCTTCCAAGCTCAGCTGGGATCAATTAGGATAAATAATAGTTCTTGCAATAGCTAGTTCCTACCATGCTTTTAAAAAGTATTTAGTGTGCAATAAAGCAATTTATGGCTTACCTGTACCATGCTATCCATTCAAAAGAAAATAAGATCAAATTGAAAGATGAGAATGTCCTGAGTTTCAGAACAATACAGTGGTGGAGAAGGGAGAGATGAAACAAAAAGCCAACAATTTGAAGGCTCTTTATTCTCTAAATTTATATAAGACATTATTAAACAGATATTCAAAAAATTGTATTCCCCCAAAATCTGAATTCCCACCCCAAAAGCAAAATTTTGAAATTCTTGTTAAAATATATCTTAAACACACACACCCCAGACACACTCACAATCAAGGGATTTTGACCACTTTCAGCAACCAAAGAGATCTGCTACCATATAGTGCAGATTTCTGCTTCTCACAGAAAAATTGGACTCAAGCGCCAGTCACTAGTGAACAATAAATGGTAGGTACCCTATGAAAGTTACAACAGCAAATGATACTCTTCCATGGCAAGTGTAAGGCTACATTTAATACTGCTAATTTTCTGGCTTCATGTGAACCAAGTTTTATTTTTATTGGGTGTTTCTTGTTACGTAGCTTGACAGCAGAGTACTGCAACTATCTCATGGCTGAAGTTCAAACCTTGATGCTTTGCCAGAAATTTTCTTTTTTGACCTTATTAGTTGCTACTAGAATCATGAAACTATCATGGCACCTCATTAATGATTGTGTATGTTTGACATTGTTTTGCCACAAAATATTACTGCTTATTCAATGCTTCTCGGCATTTGCTTTGTAAGTGTGTTCTGCTTCACTAGGTGTCTCTACTTTTTTGGCCTCACCTCCTTATATTTTTAACAAAAAATGATTGATTGTTAATAAGAGTGTTTGGGTTGTGGTGGAGTGTTTCTTTTTTCATTCAGAATTGAAAAGTTATTGCAAGTCCTTTCTCTAGAAATCTTTTGCATAAGTGAACAGTAGGAAGTGTATTTTTTCAGGTAGCTTTTACCCATTATTTTAATAACTTTGTTGTAACACATGAAGACTGTGAAGAAATTTATTTAATCATGTTTATGAGAACTCAAACAGACCTACAAATACAACTGATTACTGGCTCCTGAAATTTGCAGAAGTGTTTATGCAGTACAGTCCTAGTTAACTGCTATGGATATAGAGATCCTCAGATACATGCCCTGCTCTCCCAAAGCTACTTGCTAAGCCTAAGTGATTTTAGTGCTCTCTGCCACTCAATATCTAAATTCATGGAGCTTATGGAGCTAAAATGATATAGTGATGCCAAATGGAATTAAGAATTATTAATAGATGTTACTATCTTGGTGAATATCTAAAACACAGTACTTTTAGTAGAACATAATTTAAGATGAACACATTTGCCTTGGGTAAGTGGTACATAGAGTATCTCATTGTTTTTAAATGTAAAGAATTTCAGTATGGCTCATTGTGTGTGCATGTGTCTTTGTGTGTGCCTGTGTACCCACACATTACATTCTCTAGTATCTGAACCTGTGAATATCAGAGTATTACATTATATGTTCAAATTATTTTGCAAATCATTTTTGCATTACTGACTTCTGATTGAGAAATTAGTGAAAAATATGGAAAAATTGGGGTAATGGAGAGAAACTTAGAATCCTAGATTGCATTGTGTTTAATTTAATAAATATTTACAGAATCTTTATGCTTTCACTCTTTGAAATATGGAAGACACAATGGATATAAGGCTTAGTATTTGATCATGTTAATATCAAGAATCTCAATGAGAAAATATCAATACAAAAATAATAGAGTAACAGTGAAGTGCCAGTACAAGATGGCTGACAATCTAAACTAAATAGGTTTACTGACAATAACCAAACCAAGAAGAAGAGAGAGCTGAATATAGACCAATATACTCAAAGAAGACTTTGTTGGAAAATTATGCTTTATATTTGCCACTAACCTACTTAGATATCCAGAGAAGGGCAGAGAAAGCCTAATGAATGAAGCACTGAGAATGTGAAGAGCATAAGCAAGAACTAAAACAAAGTGGAGTGGAGAAAAAGATCCCAGAACGACTAATTCACAATTGGATAATCATCTTTAAATAATCAAGAAATGACTCTAGTTACAACATTTTATAGCATATTTTACTTCTGCAAATATGATACTCATCAACTATGTTAGCTTGTTTATCTACACAATTTTCTTGTGTTTATTTCTCTAGAAATCTGTTACATACACAGGAAGAATTCCTTTGGTGACACACTGTCTATTTTGCACGGATTTCCTAAAGGCAAACACCCGCAGAAACTGTCTTCAGTGCAAGGCTAAATCTAGAGATTTGTTTTAGAATATCTGCTTGTCTTTTTTGTCAGTTTGTTGGTTTTGATATTTATAAACATGATTTAAAACATAATATAAACTATATATAGTTTTATATTTATATAAATATAAAATAAAATATAAAATATATAAAAATATAAACATATTTAAAAATTGGGCATTTTTTTCTTATTCATGCTGTTACCTATTGATGTTAACTCTTGAGTACTTTTTACTTAATTTTCCAATTTTACTTTTATTTTTATTTGGGGTTTAGGATTTACCTTTCAAATTCATGGAGGTTTTTTATATAAATAAATTAATTTGATATTTGTTTCCAATATTTTTGTACTAGTTTTAAATTACAGTTTTACCATTTTATGTTAATATACAAAAAATAACTTAGTAAAAGTACCAATATGGGGTATTAAGTGGTCTTTAATTTATTTTTAATTGTTTTTAGAAAAATCAGTGGGATGTACAGAAGTAGAAAAGTTAACTGCAAATCTACAAACTGGAGGTATTTCGATCATATTTGAATGATATTATCTGAAATTCTTATTACAGAAACAGCTAAGAAAAACACTGAAAATACTAAAATATTAAATAATATAAAATCTTACTAACTAATGAACACTAGTAGGTTGTGGTAGCTTGCCTCTGAGGTGGCTCCAGAGAACCAGCCTCCTAGAATTTGAACTCTTGTATGGTCCCTGACCAGAAAGAACGAATTTTGTGCCTATACATTAAAAAAGTCCATTGGTTTCCAATTTTGAGCTCTTAGGAATCCTGAGCTACAGTGAAAGGTATTCAATAAAGGGATTATGTGGAAAATGCCCAAAGAGCACGCAGTGAGGGAGATCTAGTTGTCGAAGCATTTCAATTGAGCCTTCCATGCCTTCTAGTCCAGGCATTATCTGACTACAGCTTTATGAGAGAGCCCAAGTAAAACCAAAGGAAGAAACTCACTGAAGAAAATTGGAAACTTAGCAATAAATAAACGAGTTAAAATAAAAACAGAAATATAAAGAACACAAACATTTGTGGATACTGATTGCATTGATAGTCAAGAAATAGAACAGAATCTTTTCAATCTGATAAGTTTATCCCCCCCAAAAAAACAAAGCAAGCAAAACGTATGGATAGCATCATTTATGATGAAAGACTGAACTGATTAAAACCAGGAACAAGGTAGGGTGTCTCGGTGGCTCAGTTGTTAAGCCTCTGCCTTTGCCTCAGGTCATGATCCTGGAGTCCCGGGAGTCCTCAAACCCCTTGGTGGGAAGCCTGCTTCTCCCTCTCTCATTCCCCCTGCCTGTGTTCCCCTCTAGCTGTGTTTCTCTCTGTCAAAGAAATAAATAAAATATTTAAAAAAAAAAAACAAGGACAAGGCAATGATGTTCATTCTTACTATTTTTACTCAACACTGCCTAAAAGACCTGGCCAGTGGAAAAAGGTAAAAATAAGTACATAAATAAAAGCAATTCAGATCTGTTTGCAGATAGTAGGTGTGTATGTCGAAAAATCTTAAGTACTCTACAAAAAAATCTCTTGCAACTCATAAGTAAATTTAGAAAGACTGCAGGGTAGATGGTCAATAAATAATAATAAATCCTGCCATTTGCCACAATATGGGTGTACCTTGAAGGCATTATGCTAAGTGAAATAAACCAAACAGGGAAGAGTAAATACCACATGATTCCACTTCTGTTAGGAATCTTGAATAGTCAAACTCATAGAAGCAGAGTGTGGAACAGTGGCTGTCGGAGGGTGGAAGGGGGGGGGAGTGGGGAATTATTTTTCAATTAAAATAAATTTTTTGTTATGTAAGATAGATAAGTCCTAGATATCTGCTGTAAAACATATTCCTTATAAGTAATAATATGATATTTCATACTTTAAAATATATTCAAAAAGATAAATGTCATTTTAAGTGTTCTTATAAGGAAGGAAAGAGGAAGGAAGGGAAGAAGAAAGAAAGAAAAAAGAAAAGAACAGCACATGACAAGACAAAAGAACAGAAGGAAATTTTGGAGATGATAGATATGCTTGTGGTAATAGCATCACAGGTTTATGCATATGTTCAAACTCATCAAGATATATAAATTAAATATGATGATTTTTATATCAATTATACCTCAGTAAGATTTTTTAAAAAGTCTAACTGTATTCAATTACATACTCTTTTGAGGAATGTCTTTTCTTTTTCTCCATGGTTATTATTTTCAATAGAAATGCATTTATATTAGATGTCCTTTTAAGTAAATTGTATCAAGCACATAAATTATTACATTAAGGGGTACACTCATTCAATTTTTGTCATTATCAGATTTTTTATTGCTTTCCTTTTCTTTGGGTGATATAGGGAAAGAACTTGTAGGCTATTTTCCAAGTGCTGTATCCAACATCTTGGCCTGCTCTGATGTTGGCACAAGGCTTGTTACATGGTGGTATTGCTCTTGGACCATTCAGCTACCCTTCAAGTCTTCTGAAACATCAGTTTTCATGACTAACCCATGATTATAATAATTTCAAGGTTTTAACTATAATATTGGAGAATTATCTTATAACTATTTTAACATAAAAGGACTTATTATAATGTCAAGGATA
>PITA01035240.1:0-10724 GCA_004023965.1 Spilogale gracilis
GAGTGAGCGACTCTTGATCTCAGGGTCATGAGTTTAAGCCTCACGCTGGGTGTAGAGAATACTTAAATAAAAACTTAAAAGCAAAAACCAAAACCTTTCAGCTCAAAGAGCTAGGAAAAAAAATAATAAAGCCTAAGCAAGCAAAAGGAAAGAAATAAGAAAAAACAAATAACATTGTAAAGAGCAGAAATAAATGAAATTGAAAACACAAAAACAATAGAAAAATTGAAGTAAGAAGAAATCATTCTTTGAAAAGATCAATGCATTTGACAACTCTAGCAAGAGTAACAAAAAAATAAAGGTACAAATCACCAATACCATTAATGAAATAGGATATCACTACATATCTTACAGCCATTAAAAGTACATTAAAGGAATACTACAAACAACTTTGTACTCATAAATTTGATGGCTTAGCAAAAGTGAACCATTTCCCGGAGAAGCACAAACTAATTCAACTCAATGTGAAATAGATAATTTGAATAGACTTCTAAATATTAGGTAAATTAAATTTATAATTAAAAACTCTCCCCCCAATATTTAGACTCAGATGGTTGCACTGCAGATTTCTACCAGACATTAAAAGAAGAATTAATGCTAATTCTATACAATCACTTCTATAAAATAATAGAGGCAGATATGTTTCCTAAACCATATTATGAAGTTTGTATTTCTCCGATTCCAAAACCAAACTAAGATGGTACAAAAGAGGGCCCCTGAGTGGCTCAGTTGGTTAAGCATCTGCTCTGAGTCATGACCCCCAGGTTCCTGGGATCAAGCCCTACATTGGGCTCCCTGCTTGGCAGGGAACCTGCTTTTCCTTCTCCCTCTGCTGCTCTCCCTCTCTCTGTCAGATAAATGAGTAAAATTTTTTTAAAAATTATGATTTAAAAGGAGAAAAATATAAACTAATACCTCCCCCAAATATAGATGCTAAAATTCCTAAGAAAAATCAGTAAATAGAATTCAGCAATGTAAAAAGAATTATACACCATGACCTACTTGGATTAATTCCAAGGACACAAGGCTAGGTAAATATTTGAAAAGCAGAAATATGATTTACCATATTAGCAAGATAAAGTAGAAATATCATAAGATTATTTCAATTAATATAGAAAAACATTTGACAAATTCAAAACTTATCTATGATAAAAACTTTCAGAAAACTTGAAATAGAAGGCCACTTCTCAAATTGATGAAGAACACTGACAGAAACACTGTAACAAATATCATACTTAGTACTTAATGATTAAAAATGAATGCTTTTCCCATATGATCAAGAACAAGACAAGTGTATCCACTCCTGCCATTGCTATTCAACATGGTACTGGAAGTTCTAGCTAGCACATGAAGTTCAGAAAGTGAAATAAAAGGCATACAGATAAAAAAGGAAGAAATAAAGTTATCTCTATATACAAATGCTCTGCATGATGTTCTACATACACATTTCTAGGAATATACAGAAAATAAAACAAAACAAAATTCTTAGAACTAAGAAGATGAAGACAAAATCAGCTGCATTTTTATATTTAAATAATGAATATGTGGACACTGGAATTAAAAATACAATACCACTTAAAATTACTCAAAAACTTCGTGTGACCCTTAACAAAACATATATAAATCTTGTAGGTGAAAACTACAAAATGATGAGGAAAGAAACTTTGAAATGTCCAAATAAGTGGAGAGGTGTAATCTTTCCATGGATTGGAAGTTTCAACGCAGTATAAATGTTAATTCTTCCCAAATTGATATACAGTATAATGCAATTGCTATCAAAGTATCAGTAATTTTTTTAGAGATAGACAAGATTTTTATAAATTTATATAGGAGATAAAGAGATGAAATCAGCTAAAATATTTTTTAAGAATAAAATAAAATGAGAGAAATCACTTTATTTGATTTTAAGATTTATATAACTACAGTAATCAAGACTGTGTGGTAATGGTCAAAAGACGAACCCAGGTACCAATAGAACAGAATGAGGAACTCATAGATACCTCTAAACAAGTATGATAAACTGAGTTTTTACAAAAATTAAAAGCGATTTGATAGAGGAAGGAGAATGTTTTTAACAAATGATCCTGGAACAATCAGATAGCTGAAGACCAAAATAATAATAATAATAATAATAATAATAATAATAATAATAATAAATTTAAAAAGTCCTCCACCAAAATGTCACAGCTTATACAAAAATTAATTCAAAATGGATCATCAATTTAACTGTAAAACATAAAACTATGAAATATTTCAAAGATTATACAGAATATAATCTTTAGGACCTAAGGCCCAGTAGAGTCTTAGATGTTGCCCCCCTAAACATATCCCGGATAAAAAGAAATCCAATAAATTAGACTTCATTGAGACTAAGAACTTTTCTCTTCAACAGATCCTGTTACAATGATAAAAAAGACAAGTTACAGAATGAGAGAAAATATGTGTAAACCTCACAAGGAAAATAACTCATATTTGAGTATACAAAGAATTCTCCTAACTCACCAGTAAAAAAAAGAAACAAATAAAAAATAATACAATTAGAAAATGGACAAAAAATGAAGATACATTTTACTGGGGAAAATATACAGATAGCAAATAAGCACATGAAAAAATGTTCAGAACATTAGCTACTAGTGAAATAGAAATTAAGACCATTATGTTTTATCACTTCACATATATTAGAACAGCTAAAAGAAAAAAGTAATGGTGACAATATCAAATGCTGATGAAGTTGTAGAGAAACTCAATTTCTCATGCTTTTGGGGGATGTAAAATGTTAGAGCCACACTTGAAAATACTAGAACAACTTCTTTAAAACTATATATATTTAGGGATGCCTGAGTGGCTCAGTTGGTTGGGTGACTGCCTTCGGCTCAGGTCATGATTCTGGAGGCCCCAGGATTGGGCCCTGCATTGGGCTCCCTGCTGGGCGGGAGACCTGCTTCTCCCTCTCTCACTCCCCTTGCTTGTGTTCCCTCTCTGGCTGTGTTTCTCTCTGTCAAATAAATAAATAAAATCTTTGAAAAAAAATAAAACTATATATATTTAATGAGCACAGGTGATGTAGAAAATTGTTGAATTACTATATTGTACACCTGAAACTAATACAACACTGTATGTTAACTACACTGGAGTTAAAAATAAAAAAAATTAATAACAAGATTGATACCTGTCCCCCCAAGAAAACTACTTACATTTACCATACATTCCAGCAATTGCACTTCTGAGCATTTATCACAGAGAAATGAAAATTTATGTGCACACAAAACTTGTCTATGATTGTTTATAGCAGTTTTATTTGTAATAGCATCAAACTGGAAAAAACTAAAATGTTTCACAATAGTTGAATGTCTTTCAAAAGTATATCCATTCTGTAGACTACTACTCAGCAATAAAAAGGCACAAATTATTACTATTGTGAAAATATGGATGCATCTCGAACACATTACGCTGAGTTTAAAGAACCAAATCCAAAGATTATGAATTCTGTGATTCTATTTATTTAGCATTTGCAAATGAAAAATTATAGAAATGGAAAGTAGATCAGTCCTTTCTAAGGTAGAGATACTGAGGAATACAGGGTAAATGTTGGCTATAAAAGGGAAGCCAAAGGGAGATCTTGGAGGTGATGAAATAGTTCTGTATCTTGATTGTAGTGATGGTTACAGGAATCTATATGCATGATAAAGTGAGAAAAAAACTATACTCAAACAATGCCCCAGTGTCAGTTTCCTGGTTTATATTGTGTTAAAGGTATATAAGATGTAACATTGAGGAAATTGAGTGAATGAGGCATGGATGGAATCACTCTATACATTTGCAACTTTCTGTGACTAGATAATTATTTGAAAATACAAACTTTCTTAAACATAAAAATGAAGCAGCCAAAACGCAACAGAAGAGTACATGGAGCTTATACCAGAAACACTTTCTGAGGTGACAGGCCCTGGACAGTGTAGGACCTCTTTTTAATATTGCATTACTCTGAGGAAACACAATAAGCTTTCATAATATGCAAAAAATAGAAACTTAGCCAGAATGACAAGGTAGAGAATTCTCCCCCTCAAAAAGGGTAGGATGATATCACAGCCAGGAACTTGCTGAGAACAGATATAAGCTATCTATCTGAAAAAGAATTTAGATCAAAAGTCATAAGACTACCAGTTGGACTTGAAAAAAGAATAAAAGACAACAAAGAAACCCTGACCCTACAGGCATAAAAGATCTAAAAACTAGTCAGGCTGAAATTTAAAACAACAACAACAACAACAACAACACTATAACTGAGATGTGAAACAGACTGGATGCTGTCACAATGAGGATTGAAGAAGTAGAGGAGAGAACAGGTGATAAGAAAAGAAAATTATGGAAAATAATGAAGCTGAAAAGAAGAGGAGAAGAAAACTATTAGATCATGAACATAGATGGAGGAAACTCAGCGATTCCATAAAGTGAAATAATATCCATATCATAGGAGTCCCAGGAGAAGAGAAGCCAGAAAAGGGACAGAAGGTTTATTTGCACAAATTATAGTCAGAATTTCCCTAATCTGGGGAAGAAAACAGGCATTTAATACAAAAGGCACAGAGCACTCCCCTCAAAGTCAACAAAAATAGGTCAATACCAGAATATATCGTAGTGAAGTTACAAAATACAAAGATAAAGAGAATTCTGAAAGGAGCTAGGGGAAAAATGTACTTAAACAGGGTAGAAATATAAGGCTAACAGCAGCCCTCTTCACAGAGACTTGCAGACCAAAAAGAAGTGGCATAATATCTTCAACATGCTAAATGGGAAAAATATGCAGCCAAGAATACTTTATCCAGAAGGCTGTCATGCAGAATAGGAGACAAAGAGTTTCCAAGACAAACAAAAACTAAATGAGTTTGTGAACACTGAACCAACTCTGCAAGAACTAGTAAAGGGAATCCTTCATGTGGAAAGGAGACCAAAAATAACAAAGACTACAAGCAGAGACAATCTACAGGAAGGGCAATTTTATAGGTAATACAATGGCACTAAATTCAAATGTAATTACTCTGAATGTAAATGGATTAAATGCTCCAATCAAAAGACACAGGGTATCAGAATGGATTAAAAATAAAACCCCAAGACCCATCAATATGCTGTTTACAAGAGACTCATTTTAGACATAAAGACACCTCCAGTTGAAAGTGAGGTGGTTGAGAACAATTTATCATGCTAATGAATATCAAAAGAAAGCTGGAGTAGCTGCACTTATATCAGATACACTAGATTTTTAAAAAAATATTTATTTATTTATTTGACAGAGAGAAACACAGTTAGAGAGGGAACATAAGCAGAGGGACTGAGTGAGGGAGAGAAGCAGGCTTCCCGCCGGGCAGGAAGTCCGATGTGGGGCTGATTCCAGGGTCTCCAGGATCATGACCTGAGCCGAAAGCAGTCGTTTAACCAACTGAGCCACCCAGGCGCCCCTTGATAAACTAGATTTTAAGCCAAAGACTGTAATAAGAGATGAAGAAGAACACTGTATCATAATAAAGTATTCTATCCAACAATTAGATTTAATAATTGAAAATATTTATGCTCCCAGCTTAGGAGCCACCAAATATATAAATCAATTAATAACAAACCTTAATGAAACTCATTAATAATAATACAATAATAGTAGGGGATTTTAACACCCCACTCACAGAAATGAACAGATCATCTAAACAGATCAACAAGGAAACAAGGGCTTTAAATGACTCACTGGATCAGATGGGCTTAACAGATATATTCAGAGCATTGCATCCTAAAGCAGCAGAATACATATTATTTTTGAGTGCACACACAACAGAATAGCTCAAAACCAGGTCACAAATCAAACCTCAATCAGTACAAAAAAATTGAGATCATACCATTCATATTTTCAGACCATAGTGTTTGGAAACTTAAAGTCAACCACAAGAAATAATTTCGAAGGACCACAAATACATGGAGGTTAAAAGACATCCTACTAAAGAATGAATGGGTTAACCAGGAAATTAAAGAAAAAGTAAAAAAAAAAAAATACATTGAAGCAAATGAAAATGAGAACACAACAGTCCAAAACCTTTGGGATGCAGCAAAGGTGTTTCTAAGAGGAAGTATATAGCTGTACAGGCTTTCCTCAAGAAGCAAGAAATGTCTCAAATACACAACCTAACCTTATATCAAAAGGAGCTGGAAAAAGAACAGCAAATAAAACTTAAATCTAGCAGAAAGGAAATCATACAGATTAGAGCAAAAAATCAATGAAATAGAAACCAAAAGAGCAATAGAAGAGATCAATGAAAAAAAGGAGGTGTTTCTTTGAAAGAATTAACAAAATTGATAAACTCTTAGCCAGAATTTTCAAAAAGAAAAAAGACCCAAGTAGATAAAATTATGAATGAAAGAGAAGAGATCATGACCAACACCAAAGAAATATAAATAAGAACATATTATGAGTGTTGTTGAACACTACATCAAAAACTTATGATAAAGTATAAGCTGGCTAATTGAACATAATTTAAAAAATAAGAAAAATAAAACTATTAGGATCAAAATATGAATTCTCGCTAAAAACAAAATAAAACAAAACATATTAAGAACACGGGGTGCCTGGGTGGCTCAGTTGGTTAAGTGACTGCCTTCAGCTTAGGTCATGATCCCAGAGACCCGGGATTGAGCCCCACATCAGGCTTCCTGCTCGACGGGAAGCCTGTTTCTCCCTCTCTTACTCCCCCTGCTTGTGTTCCTTCTCTGGCTGTGTTTCTCTCTGTCAAATAAATACAATCTTTAAAAAAAAAAAAAAAAGAACAGCTATACGCCAACAAATTAGACAATCTAGAAGAAATGGATGCCCTCCTAGAAATATATAAACTGCCAAAACTGAAACAGGAAGAAAACCTGAACAAACCTATAATCAGCAAAGAAATTGAAGCAATAATAAAAAAATCTCCCAACAAACAAGAGTCTGGGGCTGAATGGCTTCCTGGGGAATTCTAGCAAACATATAAGAAGTAATACTTATTCTTCTGAAATTGTTCCAAAAAATAGAAATGAAATGAAAACTTCCAAACTCATTCTATGAGGCCAGCATTACCTTGATCCCCAAACCAGACAAAGACCCCATTAAAAAAGAGAATTACAGGCCAGCATTCCTAATGGAAATGGATGCAAAAATTCTCAAGGATTTATACCGGGCTGCAAGGGTGGTTAAATACTGACAAATCAATATACATGATACACACACTTTAACAAAAGAAAGGATAACAACCACATGATCCTCTCAATAGAGGCAGAGGAAGCATTTGATAAAATACAGTATCCTTTCTTGATAAAAACCCTCAAGAAAGTAGGGATAGAAGTAATATACCTAAACAGCATAAAGGCCATATATGAAAGACCCCACAACTAATATCATCTTCAATGGGGAAATACTGAGATCTTTTCTCCTAAGATCAGGAACACAACAGGGATGTCCACTCTCACCACTGTTGTTCAACATAGCACTGGCAGTCCTAGCCTCAGCAATCAGACAACACAAAGAAATGAAAATCCAAAATCCAAATCAGCAAGGACAAAATAGAATTTTCACTTTTCACAGAATACATGAGACTCTATGTAGAAAACCAGAAAAACTCCACCAAAAACTTGCTAGTACTCATACAGGAATTCAGCAAAGTCACAGGATATAAAATCAATGCACATAAGTCTTTGCATTTCTATACACCAATAATCAAACATCAGAAAGAGAAATCAAGGAATTGATCCCATTTACAATTACACCAAAAACCATAAGATAACTGGGAACAAACCTAACTGTACTCTGTACAGATCTGTACTCTGAAAACTAGAGAACAGTTATGCAAGAAACTGAGGAAGACACAAAGAAATGGAAAAATATTCCATGCTCATGGATCAAAAGAACAAATATTATTAAAATGTATATACTACCCAAAGCAATCTACACATTGAATGCAATCCCTATCAAAATAATACCAGCATTTTTTCACAGAGCTGGAACAAAGAGTCCTAAAATTTGTTGGAACCAGAAAAGACCCTGAATAGCCAAATGATGTTGAAAAAGAATACAAAAGCTGGAGGCATTACCATTCCAGTTTTCAAGCTGTATCACAAAGCTGTAATCATCCAGAGAGTATGGTACTGGCATAAAAACAGACATATAGATTGATGGAACAGAATAGAGAATCCAGAAATGGACCTTCAACTCTGTGGTCAACGAATCTTCAAGAAAGCAGGAAACACTATCCAATGGGAATTATTCAACAAATGATGTTGGGAAAACTGGACAGAAGCATGCAGAAGAATGAAACTGGGCCATTTTCTTACATCATACACAGAAATAAACTCAAAAGGGATGGAAGATGACCTAACTGTGAGACAGGAAATCATTAAAATCCTAGAGGAGAACAGAGGCAGCAACACCTTTGACCTTGGCCACAACAATGTCTTACTAGACACATCACCAGAGATGGGGGAAACAAAAGCAAAAATAAAATATTGAGATAAAGATAAAAAGCTTCTGTACAGCAAAGGAAACAATCAGTAAAACTAAAAGTTAGGGCAGCCCTCTCACGTCCCCTCCCTCTTCAGGAGCTTTGTACTCTTTCAGTAAACCTTACTATTGCTCAATAAACCTTGCTTTGCTGCCCAACACTCTGTCTGGTCTACCTCTTCATTCTTTGATTAGAGTATTTAGATTAGATTGGATCTCATTGATAGCATTTTTAACCTCTGCCTGGTCGGCTTTCACTTCTGCCCTTAGAGCTTCTATCTTGCCACTAATAGTCTTTTCCAACTTAGCCATTGCTTGGATGATTGCTACCCTGAATTTCATTTCTGTCATATTGTTTATGTCCATAACCAGTAGTTCTGTGACAGGGTTTGCAGCCTCTGAGTGTTTCTTTTGTTGGGTGTTCCTCCTTCAAGTCATTTTGGTGAGGGGTGGTTGAGGGGATGTATAGCTGAATATATCAACCATGATCCAGGCAAGTTGTGCATTAGAAGGTTTTGGAGCAATCAGAAGTCACCATCAAAAAGAAAGAAGAGAGAAAAAAGAGAGAGAAAAAGGGGGAAAAAAGCAAGAATAACACAGCCAAAATGGCCCCAACGATAGGATTTATATGGCACAAAAATTTAAAAAAATAAAACAAAAGACCATCAAAAGTCAAAGAAAGGGGGAAAAAGCAAAAAGCAAAACCCAACCCAAAGACCCCCCCAATAATATTTATATTGTACAAAGGTAAAAACAAATACACAGAATCGCTGACAGAAGAATAAGATGAGAAGGTGAGTACAAGCCCTCATATTGGGGGAGGAAAGTATTTTCATTCCTCCTGGGTGTATCTTGTTATTATTAGAGGACTCAACTTTCCAGAAATATAGGGAAATTAAAACTGGTTTATATATAGGGGTGGTATTAAATAGGAATGAAGGATTACCTTGAAGCTTAAATGTATATATATATTTAAAAGAAAGAAAAAAAGAAAGAAACAAAGAAACAAACAAACACAGGTGTATGTAAAAAAATTCAAGTTAAAAAGTAATTATGGAATGTTGTATTAAATATCAAGTTGTAAAATAAGTGGGGTTAAAAAAATAAAAGAGCAAGAATTATGAGAATGAATTTAAAATTTAAAAAAACTTAAAAAAATGAAAAGTTAAAAAAAATAAAATGAAAAGCTGCATCTATAAAATACATAGGCTTGGGGCAGTACTGGGAGCTTAATATATTGTTTTTTCCCCAATGTGAGGGTTTTACATGTTTATGGAGACCCTTTGATGGTTGTCCTCTTGTTCTTCTGGCTTGCCTTCTGGGGGAGGGGCCTGCTGCATTGTTTTTCAATCAGTGTTGCTTGGGCTGAGTTTCCCCACCCTATTAAGGTGCTGTGCTCTATGGAAACTGGTTTTCAGGCTTTTGTTCTCCAGAGGTTTTTGTCGTTTTTCAGGGTTTTGTAGCTTTTAGGAGAGTCAGCACAAAGTAAGCTGTCTGCACCCCAACCTCTGTCTCAGAAAGAAGTCTCAGTCTGCTCCCCTCTGGATGGTCTGGGACACACAGACTTCCTCTCTTCACTCTCCCCTGCACCCACCACTTCTCACAGGTAGTGCACACCCCCAGTCACTAGCCAGAATGGTGCTCGAGGCCCCCTTTGGTCCCTTCAATCCTGTGCCACAGAAACTGCGAGTGATATTAGTTTGTGTGAGCTTCTCACTGTCCTGATGCTCTCTGGAGCTCACACCCACACTGGGTGCACTAGGACCCCATGGTCCTGCAAGTTGTGCAGAAGGCTACAGGAAGAGAGACCTCTGTGGCAGGTTGTATGCACCTAGCCCAAGTGGTAGTGCAAGCGTGGTTTCAGGGGACACCCCCCCCCCCCCGGTGCATTTAATCAGGCACTGGGGAGCGCCTTCTACTCCCTGCCCAGGACTGCAGTTTTATGTCCCTGCCGGTGACCATGAGATTCACCCAGTTGTCTCTTAAGACCTCTTCCTTTTGAGCGCTTTTAACCAGATGCAAGTTGATGCTGGTCCCCAAGCACAGGGCACTTTCGTATTGGGGTATTACTTTCCAATGGGTCACTTCTGGTGGCTCCCTCCCCCTTCTGTTTCTCCTCCAAAATCAGTCTGAGTGCTCCTGCTCTGCTTTACCTCTCCGCTGATGCTCTTCTGCCCCCATAGAGATCCAGAAATGTGTAGTCTTACATCTCAGGCTG
>PITA01035241.1:0-10714 GCA_004023965.1 Spilogale gracilis
GGCCAGCTGAAGGAGTTCCCATCATTGCCTGGCCTCTGTCCTCCCCTGAGCTGCCAACTGCTCCCAAGGCTTTGGAGGCGGCCAAATGGAGCTCACTCTCCTGCCTCGGGGCCCTCTAGAGGTGAGTCCTCCTGGACTGTTTTGCAGAAGGGAAAGGGGCAGAGGCACGCATGCTTTCGACCCGGCGGCGTGTGGCCAACTGAGCTACCTAATTCATTTGCCCCGCTCCTCGTTCCCCAGGGCACCATCTCCCCTAAGCCTTTCTTTTTTCCCTCCTGTGGTCCAGAAGGTAGGAATGGAAGGAGAGGGAAAGAGGGTGAAAGGCTAACGAGGGACACTGTCAGCTGAGGCCACGTGTGGGAGTTCCAGACGAATCCCATTATTTGTGAATGGGATGTGTCTGTTCACCTCGCCGGCAACAAGCCCGGTATTTTGCAAGCCTTACAAACAGAGGTTGGCAGGTTTCTTAGCGTGTCAAGCACTCTAGCTATGTTTAGGCTGATGTAAACATCTTATCAGCAAAGCTGAAACTTGGCGCTTGCTCCTGGAGCTGGATTCCTGAGGGAGAGAAGCAATCACATCATTATGCAACTGGGGGTGAGGGTTGAGGAATGGGAGCTCGCTGAGGCTACTTCCTGGCCAGGCCTTGGCTGCTCCCAGGGGGCAGACAGTCTCCTGCTCTCTTGCCCTAGGAAGGGTCGAATCTGATGGGCCAGGGACCAAGCCCTGGCATTTCTTCAGAGGCAACCTGCAGTTCTCCGCACAAGATCTCTTCCCTTTGAGTCCCAATTTCACAATCTCAAAATTGGGGAGATGATGTTTCACCAAGAAGTTGTTAACACAAGAGATGCCGGCTGTTCAGCATCGGTCCTGGAAGGCTTGGGCTTTAAAAGGGCTCGGTGTTCTCAAGTGACCAGACTGGGTTGAGGCTCTGGGACAAGGCGGCTGAGTGGGAGCCATGCACCAGCCACACCCCCAGTGAAAAGCAAAGGGTGTTGATTTCTGTGGAAAGGATGAGGTGAGGCATCAAGGGAGGCTTACCCAGCACCCCGATTTTCAGGGAGACTCTTTTGCAGTTCAGGGATCTCAGAGCATCTTCTCCAGACACTATAACTTTTAGGCCAAGCGGGCTTGAGAGCCATTTCCCTTCAAGGCAGTCAGTTAGAGTTAAAAGCGTTTGGATGTCCTCTGATTGCTATTTCAGAAGATAATTTCCATTGCAAGAGAGATGCAAGGACTATGCGGTCCAGTGTTTCTGTTACAATCCCCAATCTGGTTCTACTCACCTCCTCTTTTGTTCTGCCTCGCTGGGGATTTGGAGGTGGGAGGCACTGCCATCCCCACTATTAGGTCCTCTAAGAAACCATGGTGGGGATGCCTGACATTTGCAGGGTATCTTACAGTTCCCTAGGGAGAAGGACCTGGTGGGGGCAGCAGCCAAGAATCTGGGAGCTGCTGAGTCTCGGCCAGTACCCTGGGCCAAAAGGCCAGGCCTGACTTGGAGTTCCTTCCACAGAGAGAGGGCTCAGGAGCCCGTCAAGGAGAAGGTCAGATGGCTCACTCCACCACCACCCAAGTGGGGGCTGCTTGTTGAAGAATGGTGGAGTGGGGGTCCCAGCATGGCAGACCACCTCTAAGATCCATGTCAGGTAGGTGGGAGCCCACGACCAACCCAGCCAGGGGTGGTCAAACAACCCCACTCTTGAATGACTTGGGGACCTCATGCCCCCCATCCTCATTAGGAAAAGACACAGCATTTTTCTTTTTAGGGAGTCTCCTTCTTTATTGGTGTCCCTACAACCTGAAGAAGAGAAAGAAATGCCCTAGGCAACTAGGCTGGGACACAGCCCTCCTTGATTCTTTGAGATACAACTAAGGACATTCCTCCTCCAGAGCTCCCAAGGCAGCCAAAGCCAAACGCCGTGGGAGTCTAGAAGTCTGGGCCTGGGCCCAGTGCATTTCCAGCAGCCCCTTCTAGTCAGAGTGTCATCTCTATGCTTTGCTCATTTGCTCTTCACGCTGTGGTTCCCATCGCTGCTTCTTGCAGCACGCCTCGGAGAGGCAAGGAGAGGGAAGTGAAAACATGGCAGCCCTCTGACCCCAGCCACTGCTTTCCTACTGGGGGTCTCTCCAGGGCCCAAAACTGCTGAGGAGGTGGTGGAGAAGCAGAGTAAAGAAGCAACTGGAGAAAAGAGAGGGTCCTGCACTGATGGCCCACATCCCTCCTCGTTCTCAAAACAGCAAGGGCACTGTCCCTGCTCCAAAACTACACACAATTACTCCAGGGAGTCAAGCTTAAACACTCTGAGCCAAGCGAGCTGAAAAGGAAGGCCTCCGGGTGCAAGGGACAGCAGAGCTGATGTGGCAGTGGGCTGACGAGGGAGGCACATCCTACTCTGACAAGTGCCATCACCGAGGGCAACGCCAGGACCAGTGACACTTTGCTGAGCACCTACTATGTGCCAGGCACTGGGTCAGGGGCTTTCCAGGTGTTATTGTATCCTCAAGGCAATGCTGGGACATTGGTATAACTGCTTCTTTCTCTGGGGAAGAAATCAAGGTACAGAGAGATTGGTCACTTGTTCAAGGACACTCAGCTTATTTTGATGATCCTTCAAAGTATATGCTCTTAAGGACCGCACTGAGTGCCACCTGTCCTCGCTGCTGCAAGCACAACTCCAGCACCACCAAAAGAAGACCCAAAGCATGCCAGGAAACAAGCTTCCCCCCGGCATTTTCTATACGTGTGGAGGCAGAAGCGGGCAGTCAAAGACCTTTGAATATGAAGGCATTTTCTTGGGGAAAGACTTCATATTGTTGATCATTCTGACCGCAGAAGACAAAAGAGATGGAAAAGACTTGTTCTCTTGCCAGGAGGGGAACACAACTCCCGCATGGATAGAGCACATGTCTCCTCCCTTCAGGTAGTAGGTAGCTACAGAGCAAATGGGGCATGTGTCTGCTTTCAGTTATTTTCCAAACCAGGACGCTTTTGAGAGTGAAGATGATGCTATTAATAATCATGCCAGAACAGGCCTAAATGGGGACTGTGCTGGGATCTGTGGTCCCTTTAATATTAGGGCTTGTGGGAGACATTTTCCCAGAGGTTATGGGTAAGGGGAAGAAGGAGTGACTGGGATTTAACTCTTTCCTGAAATCACTTGCTGGTAGCCTGGCATCGTGGCCATCCTCTGGTCTCCTCGGGGATGAGGGTGCCCGTCCTTGGCCCCTCTCTCAGCAGGGAATTCAGAGCACGCTGGCTGGTGGGTGACTCACTGGCGGGACAGATCTCGAGTCTGAGCCTGGGACGCGGCTCGGCCCATGGCGCGCTGCTTTCCCGGGGCATGTTCGTCCAGGCAGCCATCAGTGGCAGCCGGATGCAGACAGAGTTAATGGCCTCTTCTGAGGTGGTCCCTCCTTTCAGAAAGCCCCCTTTGTGTGAGCTCATTAACT
This sequence comes from Spilogale gracilis, assembly GCA_004023965.1. Taxonomy (NCBI): domain Eukaryota; kingdom Metazoa; phylum Chordata; class Mammalia; order Carnivora; family Mephitidae; genus Spilogale; species Spilogale gracilis. Next base: position 3,454 of record PITA01035241.1, read on the forward strand.
CTGAAACCAGATTAGAAGGTGGGAGGCAGGGGCCCCTTCTGTCAAGGGATTAAGTGAACTCAACTGTACAGAGTTCTGGAAATCTTCATTGTCGCTTCACAGTGTGACCGGCCTGGAGCAGGGCTAATTCTTTCTCTTGGCCTTGAAGGTGGTTTCTTCCCAGGATAGGGCCTCCCACTTTGGCCGGGCATCTTGGGACTGCTGGATTCCGTGACCCATTCCCACAATAGAGACAAGTGTAGGGGGTAAGCAGAGCCACGGTCACAGGCCCTCCTGAGGCTAACGAAACCTCACGGGTACAATAAGAAAGAGCACTGCCCCCGGGTTCAGGAGGCTCCGGTCATGACGCAGCCCTGCCACTTACTAGCTGTGCGACCTTGAGAAAGTCACGGATTCCCTGTGAGCTGAACCTTCTTCCTCTGCCTCTTTCACAGGTGTTTCTGCTGAGGTGATGCGGGCAAGGCATTGTGCAAACTGAATGCACTCAGAGAATGGCTTCTCCACCGAGTGCCGAACTTTCTAGAAGACTCATCATGAAGTAGCCTTACTAATGCTTACATTAGTCCTGATGACCGGGGTCTGGCTTCACAAATGAGGAAATGCAAGCCCTCAAGGGGGTAAAGTCTCTTCATCCCTACCTTGCACCCCGAGTTGCTAAGACACCCCAAGGTGCCTTCCATCTGTGTCAGTGAAGTCTCCAGGAGACTCCTTGAAGAATAAAGAACTGGATTGTATTTCAGGGAGACAGGTCTAGGCAGGCAAGGTCTTGGGGAACTTGACATTCATTCTTGTCTTGACTGAGCTCACGGACCTATTTAGGAAGCCCAGGGGATTTAGCTGAGAAGTTCAAGTCTATCTTGTGGCATCTCCACAGTGGGTGAGCAGTTAGTGGGAGGTCACAGAAGCAGCTGAGCCTCAACCCCTGCCCCATCCCAGCATGGTGACAGCAAGGGTGTAAATGGGCTGTGACATGAGACCACGATAGGGGTGATGGAGCTGGTCTAGCCAGGACAGCACTTTGCCTTCAGGTGTAAGACCCAGAAGTAGATACCCTATGGAAAGGACCTCAGCCTACACAGGGGCCCGATGCGCTTTTCTGACCCACACAGTCCTGGCTGGGTGCAAGGTGTGTATCTGTGAATGGTCCAGAAATGGTGCATGTGGAGGGGGAGGGGAGGGGACAAGCATGCCCTGGGCCACCCAGCCGGAAATCTATAAGGGCAGGAGTGTTCCTGGGTGTCTCTGTAAAGAGAACCTGGGGCAGACCAGTCCAGCCAAATACCTCCTTGAGGCAAATACTCAGTATCTTAAGTTACTAAGTGATGACGGGCTGAGAGAGCTAGATGGTAGGAAGGCATTAGAGAAAACGTTTTGGCTCTGAAACCTGAAAAGCCATACATTTTCTGCTGCTTCTTTGTGTTCTTGTCGTCTTTCCTACCTCCTGGTTCTTAGGCCGACATCAGACCCTGGTCCACACACGGGGACAGGCTCAAGCATCTCCGCTCTGGAGGAATGGTGGTACTTTCAGCCTCTCTCTGGTAGAGCCCCCTAGTAGCCAGGGGTGGTGGTCCTCACCTGTGATGGGAAAAGCCCCGCTAGCCACCCTCTTGAGGACTTGCTTGGGAAAAAGGAGTCAGAAGACTCAGCTCTTGCCTCCCCCGGCTCTCAGTGTAGTTAGGGAAGCAGATATTCAACCCTCTTAGACCTGAAGCCCACTGGGAAGACTGCACCGATGGCTCAAAGCTCCCTTACTGTGCTCTGGGTGAAGCGGCTACTACAACAGTGTGCAAAGTGACCTGCCCCTGCAGGGGCCAGAGAAACAGCCACGTGGACCTCTCACCCCAGGTTCTTCCCATCCTTCCATCTAGATGCATTTCCCAGGGATTGCAGAGTGATAAAGATGGCATGCATCATCTAGACTGTTCTGCATAGGTAATCTAGAAGCAGTCGGTACCCCCAATGGTTGGGCATAAGCTGAGCCTAGAAGAGGGTCACTGGCCAAGATCGCCATTATTGAAAAGGGAATAATGCAGTGGCCAGGATCCCTGCAGCAGGCATTTCCGATCTCTGGGTAGCTCAGGTTTTCTCTACCTAGCACACCTCTGGTTTTGTGCTCCCCAGGGGAAGAGAAAGTATAGCCCTCTCCTGGAACCCTTGTACTTCACCTTGTCCCTGGGGGGGGTGTTGGGACACAGGGTGATACAGACTCTTCCTGCTGAGTCTGCACCACCTCTGAATCTAGTTGGACAGGGTCTGGCTACAGGGGCTGCCCCCTGAACTCAGTTTTCCTACCCAAGCTCAGTAGAGAGCTGTGTCTAGGCTGAGAGCCGCTGGTGTGGCCCAAGCAGAGTTTTGGCCCCACAACGAACATTAACTGAAAGCTCATATCCCCACTCTCTTTCTCTCGCCCTTTTCCACTGAAGCTTCAGTTTCCCAGGCTGAGCCCCCAGGCAGAAATTCTGTTCCCCTCCCTTTTCGTGCTGATGTGGGCACTGCCAAGTTCGGGCCGGGGCGGAATGCCAGGTTGGCAAGGTAGTCCATGCTCGTTGATCAGAACCAGCTGGGCACACAGAAGTTGGGCAGCCCCTTTTCAGGTTCAACTCCCTCCAAACAATATATTTTACTTATGGCAACCTCAGTTCTGTCTGCAAAGGGAATGAAATACGACACATGTCTCGTCCCAGTTGACTATCCTTGGGAACCTCTCAGGTCTGGAGACAGTGGAGGACTAAGAAATAGAGGGTGGGGTCGATGCTCTTTTAAAATACTCAATTTTCATCTCTGTTGGGAGAGGCAGGTGCCTGGAGGAGGGGGTGCGCTTTAAAACCCACTTTTTAGTTCAGTTTGCCAAGTGCTGAAGGAGATTTAGGATGAGAGGGGTGAAGGTGAGTGGCAAAGGAGGAAGCACCAGGACCTCTACTCTAAACTGGAAGGGACACGGAGGGGGGGGGGGAGGGTGTGTGCTGTAGGTGTCCCAAGTGTCAGAAGTTAAGAAAAGAGTAATTGCGCTTTCTCAGAAAGGAAAGAACCTTGTTTGGGGTCCATCTTGGGAGGATGGGGAACGTGAAGGATTGTCTTAGAGGAACTGGGAAGGGAAGATTTGGGAAGCTCTGGGAGGGGACAGGGGCCTCCAGGCAAAGTGAGTCTTACCTGTAGGTCGGCTCCGTAGAAGGCAGCCATGGACGCATCGGCCACCAGCAGCGTTTCCACGAAGCGAGCCTCAGACACAAACCGCTTGGTCCTACTCGTGGCCCCCAGGGGTGGTGGCAGCTCGCTGGCGCCTTCTGCCTCTTCTTCCTTGCCCCCTTCCTCCTCCTCTTCCTCCATTTCCTCCTCCTCCACCTCTTCATTCTCCCGCTCCCGGTCTCCTCTCTCCCGCCTCTGATCCTCTCCCTTCGCCTCCCATTCGGATCCTCCGGGGAGGGGGTGGGCTTGAGAGGCGGCGAGCCTGGGGATCCCGCGGCGCGCCCCGGGCCCCCAGCGCTGCAGGCGGTGCGGCTGGCGCAGGGAGCCCCCAGCGCCCTGCGGCTGGATGGTGAACTCCTCGCCGTCCAGCAGGAACGAGCCGCTCAGCCCGCGGCACAGGCTGACGGCCGCCAGCGACTCAGGTTCCCCATTGACCGTGCCGGAGTAGAAGCAGTCGCGCAGCTCCCGCCCGCCCCTGGCCGCCTGGCCCGAGCCCCCGAGGCGCTCGATTTTGAACTCGGGCGCCAGGAAGCTGGCGTCGGGCGCCAGGCGCAGCACGAAGCCCTTGCCGAAGGCCGACAGGTGGAACGCGAGCTCGCCCGCGCTGCCCGGCAACCGCGTGGGCTCCACCAGCTCCGAGGCCTGCCCCCGGGCGCCGGGCCGGGCAGGGGCGCCGCGGGCGAGCGGCAGCGGCGGCGGCGGCAGCAGCAAGAGCAGCAGCAGCTGCGGGAGCGGCGGCCACCGGGGGGCGGCGCGGGGCATGGGGGCTCGGGCTGCGGCGCGGGAGAGGGAAGAAGGCGGCCCGGCGCGGGCAGGTGGCTGGCGGCGCGAGCGCAGCCCGGCCGCTCTCTCCAGGAAAAAGCAAATCAATCAGCTCGCTGGCCGACTCGGCCGGCGGGGGCCTGGCGGCGGCGGCAGCGACGGTCCCCGAGCGGCCCCTCTGGCTGGCGCAGGCCGCTCCTCCCGCGCCCGCCCGCCGAGCCGAGCGCGAGCAATTGGCGCCCCTGCCCCGCGCGCGGTCCCCGCGCAGCCACCTCCTGCCTCCTCCCCAGCCCGGGAAGCACCGAGTGGGCTGCCGGGCCCTTCGTATTTATACTTCCTTCCCGGCTTTGACATAAGAGGTTTATTTTTGATCTCTCACTATTCCCGTTTCCCCTCCCCTGGGATCAGAGAGAGAAACTGAAAAGAGGGAGCGAGAGAGGAGAGAAAAAAAATTTTGGATGAAATGTAAAACCAATCAGGAGTCAGCAAGACTCGCTCCCCCGCCCCGCAAGTGTCAACTCCAACTTTTTCCCCCTTCCCTTTACCCGCGGTCCCACATTAACTCCTACAATGCTGGACTGGCCCTTCAGGCGGAGTCCTTCGGGAGGCCCCAATGGCTACCTCCTTTAAGGCCAAGTGCCCAGAAAACAACCTCCAAGAGGCTCTTGCCCTAGCCCCAGAAACAGCGTTCCCATCCCTGCAGAGTCACTGTGGGGATCTGACTGTTGTAGTTCTGGTGTTGGAGATCACATGTGTACAAGAGAGGTCTCCGGAGAGGTTCCAGAGCTTTTCATTGTAAAGCAAAAGAGGGAGGTAGGAAAGGTCATACTAAAATCCTGCTCCCCACGAAAACCCACATTTTCACTACCAGCTGCTGATGGGGAAAATACCACCTGGTTAACACAAGCAAGGACTCTGTTCCGGGCCTCGTCCCGGGGCTGCAGCCCAGAGCCCAGCACAGTGGTTAATGACCACAGGCGTGGGTGGCCGCAAAGTGGGATCACCCCAGAAGGAAGGACAGCGTTTCCCCAGGAGGGAAGCAGATCTTCAGGAACTGCGTGTTGGGCCCTGAAAACTTGATGCGAGTACTGCTCAGTTCCCTGGGGGGGCTTCACGAAAGGTGGCAAACTCCTTCTCATGGCACTGCCCACAGCTGGGGGTACAAATGTGTGAGAATCGATTCTTTCTGTCCCAGCCTGTTATCTCCCCCTAGGATGAGAGGGGACTGCATCCAGAGAGAGAGAGGTGGCACAATCTACAGTCTCCATGAAGGACCACGAAGGCCAGCAGTTCATGGCACCCCCGTCTTAATGGCACAGCTCTGAATCGGTTTCAGTGTCCTGTTCTCTCGAGGCACAGGCTTTAGAGTCGCCCCTGTCGGCCCTTGCTCTGAGTTGTCAGCGTGGGAGATTCACAGGGACTGGAACCTTTGCGTCATTTGCCAGCTCACCTATCCCCAGCTACCCAGTTCTCTGCCTGTGTTGGGAGACAGTTGAGGTCTTCCCTGCTTTTTAGCCCATCAAACTGATATCTGTGGACGTTCCACATGCATCTGAGACCCTCAGGGCTTGTCACCTCCAAAGAGGAGGCTCTCACAAATACGAAAGTACTTCTGTGACTGCGGAACCAGGAGTACACTCCAAGTGCCCCTCCGTCTACTTTTTCAGAAACACAGAAGGATGGCTTTCAGTTAGATGAAATGATGAACTAGCACACTGTAGGATGGTTTTTTCCCGTCAATTTACAAGATAGGAATAATTCAAGTCTTGGATGTTTGGGGGGGAGGATACTACTGGATGGAGAGGTATGGAAAGAATGGCTCCTACAATCCTTGTCCAAAAATGAACAAAATGCTGTATCCCAGCACAACGGTGTGATTAGTCCTGGGAGAGTCTGACCTGGAGAGGAAAGGAGTAATCCTATTTACTTCAAGCCTGTGTAGCATTTCATTGGCCTTTGCTTCTTAAAGCCCCCTATCACCATCTCCCAGAGTAAAACTCCTGATTTTCAGTAGTACTTGTGTCCTATACATTTCCCTTCTTCTTCCTCTGTAAGCATCTGAAAGAAGAGAGATGCGGCCTTTCTGCTCCATACCCTTTTCTCTCCTCCAGAATGTATTAATAACCACAGGGGGGAGACTTATCCCGCCCAGGGAAAGTCTCGAATGTCCTTGGAGCCCTCTGGTCTGAGTTGGGAAGGCTCTGGAAATCATTTAGTATTTCAATAACATGAAATGCCCCTAAAGACAGCCCTGGAGAGAGAAGTCAGACAGTGATCTGTGGACTTTATCCTGCCCCATTTCAACAATAACAACAGCTGCTGAGTGGAGTCTGCAGGGCTGCCCCCTCCTGGATTCAGCCTTCCCAGGATATGCGCCTTGCTAGTCTATTTCCAGGGTGGCACCTGCCACTTGCGGAGTGACCTCAAGGTGTCAGGCTTGCCTTACTTATGCTTAAAGCCAGCGCATGCCCTTGCCCTAAGACTGAGAAAAAGGGTCCCCGGTTTGTGGTGAAAACCCTTAGGAAAATAGTAGATGAAAAGGGTACAATAAAACACCAACCAACCAACCAGTGAAAATCCCAAAAGGGTATTATAATTTTTTTTTTTCCCAAAGGGGTATGCTGCTAATTCTGAATTTCCTACATTATCACAGTCTTTCCCAAACCATGTAAGTACAGCAGGGGAGGGCAAACTTGGGCCCACGGGCTAAATCCTAAATTCCCTGTTTTTGTATAGCCTACAAGCTAAGAATGGTGTTAACGTTTCTTAAATGGTTGAAAAAAATGAAAAAAAAATCATGATGCTCAAAAACAGTATGAGATTCAAATTTCAGTGTCTACAATTACTGATTTATTGGAACGCAGTCACGTCCATTCATTTATGCATGGGCTGTTCTTGTTCTGTACGGGCAGGGCTAAGCGAGCCTAAAATATATTCACTGTTCTGCCCTTTGCAGGAAACATTTGCTGACTCCTCAGTTACAGTAAAACAGCGTTAGTTTGGAGTGCTCACCTTTGGAATATGGGATTATTTAAACTCACTACATGATTTTCACAGAATGAGAGGTCCAAATAATTTCTTGGTGTGACCACAAAGTAAATTATATGAAAATTGAAATTCAAATATCTATGTTTGTGCTTGATTCTGTATCTAGCAATTATTCATTATTTAATCAGTCCTTAAATAATGAAAATACTTTTATGTTTATGGTACTTTGTATTGTAGGTCTATTGTGAATTTTAAGTTTTTAATTGTACTGATTACAATCACTGGTTACTTCTTAGCTCACAAATGGCGTTTTGCAGAGTGTATA
>PITA01035242.1:0-10713 GCA_004023965.1 Spilogale gracilis
GTATTTATGCCAAAGATACAAATGCAGTAATCTGCAATGTCCACAAGGGTCAAACTATCAAAAGAGGATAGATGTCCATCAACAGATGTGTTAAAGTTATTGTTGATAGGTATGACTTATTCTTATTTTGCTTATTGTTTTCTGGCTCTTTGGTGATTCCTACACACACACACACACACACACACACACACACACACACTGGAATATTATGCAGCCATCAAAACCTGAATCTTGACATTTGCAATGACGTAGATGGAACTAGAGGCTATTACGCTAAGCAAAATAAGTTAATCAGAAAAAGAATTATCATATGATCTCATTGATATTAGGAATTTGAGAAACAAGACAAAGGATCATAGGGGAAGGGAGAAAAAAATGAAACAAGGTGAAACCAGAGAGGGAGACAAACCATAAGAGACTCTTAATCTCAGGAAACAAACTGAGGGTTCACTGGAGGGGAGGGTGGTGGGAGGGATATAATGGCTGGGGGATGCACATTGAGGAGAGTATGTGCTATGGTGGGTGCTGTGAATTGTGTAAGACTGATGAATTACAGACCTGTACCCGTGAAACAAATAATACATTATATGTTAATTAAAGAAATCAGAAGGAAGAAAAAGAAGAAAGAATCAGAATAACATTTAGAGTTTAGAGGGGGAAAAAAGGAGCCCCTTTCGCATCATTTCTTGTAAGGCCAATTTAGTAGTAATGAACTCCATTAGCTTTTGCTTATCTGAAAAACTTTATCCTTCTATTCTTAATGATAACCTGGTCAGGTACTCTAGATTGAAAGTTTTTCCTTTCATCACTTTGAACATATTATGCCACATTCTCTGGCCTGCAAAGTTTCTGTTGAGGAATTTGCTGGTAGCCTTATGGGGGTCTCCTTGTATGTAACAAGTTGTTTTTCTCTTGCTGCTTTTAAGATTCTTTCTCTTTAACTTTTGCCCTTTTAATTAAATGTGGTTCATCTTATTTGGAATTTTCTGGGCTTCTTGGTTCTGGATGTCTGGGACTTTTTTTCTCCATATTAGGGAAGGCCTTAGACCTTATTTTTTCAAATAAGTTTTCTGCTCTTTTCTTTCTCTGAAGACTTTCTAAGGCAAATGTTATTCTCTTTGATGTTGTCGCATAGGTCCCTTAAGCTATATTTACTTTTAAGAATTGTTTTCTTTTTGCTGCTATTTTTAGATTAATTCCACTGCCTTATCTTTCAGATCACTGATTCTTTTTCCTGATTTATCTAGTTTGTTGTTGAAGCCCTTCAGTGTATTTTTCAGTTCAGTTATTTTGTTCTTCAGCTCCATGACTTTTCTTTACTACTTTCTTGATTTTCTATCTTGTTGAAGTTCTCACTGTGTTCACCCATTCTTCTCCCAAGTTCAGTGAGCATCTTAATGATCAGTACTTTGAACTCTTTATCAGGTAAATCATTTATCTATATTTGGTTAAGGTTCTGTTTTCTGGGGTTTTATCTTGTTCTTTCATTTGGAACATATTCCTCTTTTTCCTCATTTTGCTTGACTTTCTGCATTGTTTCTTTGTATTAGGAGAAAGAGCTATTTGTCACACCTTGAAAGAGTGGCCTATTATAGGAGATGAAACATAATTTAACCTTGCCCACCTCTTGGTTGTCTCTTGAAATTTTGTGATTGGATAAGCAGCCTGATTTATTCTTGATAAGTCCCAGTTGTTGAGGGTATGCCGAGGCCCATCAGTGCCAAGACCATCCAGAGGGAGGGATCTTTCAATACCTAGTTTTAGGCTGATTGGAAGTCAGCCTGATGGCAGCAGTTTTTAAAACTTGCAAATATATACTCAGCCTCATAGGCAGCAATTTTTAAAATTTGCAAATATATACTCTCCTGTAGGACCATAATATAAACACTGCTGGCCTCTAGATGAGGCAATCTAGAAGTGTCCCCTTGGTGATAGTTGGGGGGAAAATCAGAGCTCTAGACAAGTGTATAAGCTCTTTTCTGGTAATTATTGGCAAGCTGTGGTAAAGCCAAGGGAGAATGCAAAGATGGCATTCTCCAGTTCACATGCCCTAAATGCACTTCTGTAGCCTTTAGATCTGTGGTAAACCTGAAGCCTGCCCCTCAAGCTGAGGCTCCAAGACAAGTAAATAGGCTTTTTCATAGGAATATTAGGGGTGTGTTTCAGTCTGCTCTCCTTGCAGTGTTTTGGGGGTTGTAGCCTACCAAGAACTGTCTCTCTGAATGTTTCAGACCTGTAGGACCCAGAAGCACAAGACTCCCTGGCTACCAGAGTATTGGTATAGGGAGTATTGACTCTATATTTCCTATGGCCTTATGGATCTCCTAGATGTCAGTTATATTGATTTTCAAAGTCAGGTATTTTGGAGACTCATCTGTTCGTTGCAGGTGCCAAAGGTTGAGATGCCTGAGATGGCAATCAAATGCCTCACTCCTCAGGGAGAAGTTCTGTATTTGTGAGAGCCCCCCAATTGTGGGTTGCTATCTGGAGGTGGGATTTCTGGTGAGATACCCATCCTACCTGTTTCAATATGACCCTTTATACTTCATTGTGGAGCAGCTGCTTAGTTAGTTTTCAGGTCTTTTTTTAGTGGGAATTATTCCACATATAGACATAGATTTGGTGTGTCTGTGGGAAGTGGTGAGTTCAGGATCTTCCTATGACACCTCTTGACCCTCTCCCATCTTATCATTAAAGAAATTATATATTCACCATATACATCACAAACTCTGGCTCAATTTTAAGAGGAGTCAAATTCTAAAAGTATCTATCATCAAAACAGTATAGTACTGGCATAAAAATAAACATGTAGATCAATAGAACAGAATAAAGAGTCCAGAAATAAACCCATACTTATATGGTCAATTAATTTATAACAAAGGAGGAAAGAATATATAATGGGAAAAAGATGGTCTCTTTAATAGTGTTGGGAAAACAGGACAACTGCATGCAAAAGAATGAGAATGGACCACTTTTTAATGCCATACATAAAAATAAACTCAAAATGGATTAAAGACCTAAATGTGAGACCTGAAACCATAAAACTCCTAAAAGAAAACATAGGCAGTAATCTCTTGGAGATCAGCCTTGGCAGCATATTTATGAGTATGTCTCCTCAGGCAAGGGAAACAAAAAGCAAAAATAAACCACTGTGACTACACTAAAATAAAAAGCTCTTACACAGAAAAATATTAAAAAAACAAAAGGGCAACCTACTGAATGGGAGAAGATATTTGTAAATAATATATCTGATAAGGAGTCAAATATGTAGGATGGCAAGGAAATTCATAAACTAGTTCAAAAGAAGCAGAATCTTAAAGCCAGAAGGGATCATGAACAGAAGTGTTTTCATTATCCCCTTCTTCTTTCTTCACACCCTAAATGTGAAGAGGGTGGTAAACTTTCTAAAAGATGTGGAATAAGCTTTGAGCCAACCTTATCAAGATCTTATGATACAAATGACCCCTGTTAATATTTGTACTATATTTAAATTTAAACTAAGAATTATGGACTTGCTATTACATTCAGAGTCAAATTAAAAGATTTTGAGTCTGAGGAATAATTTAAAGATTTTATTTTTTTTATTTAGTGGGCAGAAAGAAACACACCTAGAGAGGGAACACAAGCAGGAGGACTAGGGGAAGGTGAAGCAGGCTTCCTGCCGAGCAGGGAGCCCAATGTGGGGCTTAATTCCAGAACTCCAGGATCATGACCTGAGCTGAAGATAGCCACTTAATGACTAAGTCACCCAGGCAACCTGAGGAGTAATAATTATATCATATTTTGGCTAAAACATTTTAGGAAAATTTTTGTTTTTAAGTAATAGACACTTTTTTCATTTTTTATTATTTCTTTACAAAATTATTAGCTATTCCCTATGCTCCACTTTTCATCTCTGTGAATTATTTTTTTTATAACTAGAAGTTTGTTCTTCCTTTTTTTAAAAAAGATGTATTTATTTGAGAAAGAGAGAGAGAGAGAGAGAGAGAGAGAGAGAGAGAGAGAGGGCACATGAGTGGAGGGAAGGTCAGAGGGAGAGAGAATCCTTAAGCAGACTCCCTGCTGAACGCAGAGCCTGGTGCAGGGCTCAATTCTAAGACCCTGGGATCGTGACCTGGACCAAAATCAAGAGTCAGATGTTCAACCAACTGAGCTACCCAAGCACCCCAGGAAGTTTGTCCTTCTTAATCCCCTTCACCTATTTTTACCTGTTATCCCATCCAGCTCCTCTCTGGCAACTGCTAGTTTGTTCTGTATATTTTCATCTGTTTTTTTGTTTGTTTGCTTGTTTTAGATTCCACATATAACTGAAATCATATCATATTTATCTTTATCTGACTTATTTCACTTAGCATACCTAGGTCCATCCATGTTATCACAAATAGCAAGATCTCATTCTTACAGCTGAGTAATAGTCCACTGTATATATACCCACATTTTCTTTATCCACTCACTTTTCAATGGACACTTGAGTTGCTTTGATATCTTGACCATTGTAAATAATGCTATAATAAACATAGGGGTGCATATATCTTTTAAAATTTAAATTAGTTTAATCTTTTTAAATTTAAATTAAGTTTAATTTAAATTTAATTTAATTTTAAATTTAAATTTAATTTTAAAATTATTTCAGTAAACACCCACTAGTGGAATTACTGAGTCATGTAGTATTTCTATTTTCAGTTTTTTGAGGATGCTCCATAATATTTTTCACAGTGGTTGCACGAATTTACATTCCCATCAGCAGTTCATAAGGGTTCCCTCTGGTCCTTTGGGAATGGCATCCCCCTGTAGTAGAGAGATTGAGGAAGAAACTGAAACCAAGCTCCAGGACCAATGGATCCTTTACTTTTCAGAAAGATTCAGATAACACATTTCCCCATGTTGGGCAGTCATTAGTTTGTCTACCATTTCTGGAAGACTTTCCACAGTGATCCAGAAATTAAAGTGTCCCTATAATCCTGGCTTTGACACACCATCACCAATTTGATGGGCAGGTAAAGTACCAACATGGAAAGCTAGGCCAGAACGTAGGGCCCTTTGCCTTGTCAGTTATTCAACTATCTTGCCTTTTCTTTCACTACTGAATTCTGTTGAAGTTCAACCTTACCCACAATTTAGAACATGTGCTCCTGTAGAATTGTTAATTTTCAGCCTTAGTACTTTCCTCCACTCTCATCTACTATTTGGGTAACTTTCATCAATGATCTCAGAGTCCTGGAATAGAGCCTTGTGTTCAGGCTTCTTGCTCAGCAGGGAGTCTGCTTCTCCCTCTCCCTTCCCACCCCCTCCCTGCTTGTGCGTTCTCTCTCTTTCTCAAATAAATAAATAAAATCTTAAAAAGAAAAAAAGAAAATTTGCTATAGAGCTTTGTGAACCAGACTCTTCATATAGGATGCTAGGTTTATCTATCATTATATGAGCTTTAATCAGATGTAACCTACTGGAAATGTATACTGGGAACTTGACCAGCCATTGCCGTTAGGAACTCTATAGCTCTCTTCCTGTAGATGCTTCTGTATACAGTTCCTGAACTCAATTCCAACTAGTATAGGGCTTGGCAAAAACCATGCATATTTCTTACACCTACATCCATTGGATTTGATGAAAGCTTCAATATAGCACCTGGACCTGATAATTCCAGTGTAGGTGCTCATGTCTGGTGGGCTAGAAAAATTGTGGACCCAAATAGCATTGAGTCATACACCTGCAATTTCAGTTTGATACTCATGGTCCACTGTCACACCCTCTAAAATGCCATGTTCTGCTTAGACCAAAGAAGGTAGAAGAAACTAATAGTTTCTAAAACAATATTCAAAATTATGTATTTAAAATAATTCAGTGTGAAACCCACAAGCTCAGAACAAGAATTTTGGTGACAGAATCAATGAATCACCTTGTAAGAAAGCAAATACCCATTTTCCCTGTTCCTAAATGTACCCTGTAGTTGGTCATCTGGAGTCTATCCAGGTAATGATTTTCAGGACTCATTATTTATAGAGCAGTCTTTCCCTAACACTGCTTCTCAGCTCCATGATGGAACATGCTCCCTGCTCATGTATGCCCAATTTTGACCCTTTACAATCTCTACCTTCATCCAGATCCCCTGTCACGATGGATATGTCTTTAGTGCTGATTATCTATATTATCTAGAATTTCCTTCTGAGTGGTAGAAAGCACTTTAAGTGGCTCCGTGTTTAAACAGCTGGATTAAATGGCACTCTAAGGGCCTGAAAGAAATAATACATCTCCCCAAACTGCCTACTACCCTCTGGGGACTAGCTTAATCACCTTGTAGAATTAACCTATTATCTAATCAATCTTTACCAAAACCTTGCATTAGATTTAAAACTCAGACAGACACAAGAATTCAACTAGCAAAAGGGTTAGAGAGCTAAGCTACATCAGTCCTTTCTCTAAAAAACAGTATCTTAACATCTTTGAAGCACTTTAACTTTGTGTATTCCTTGATTCTACTTTCCTTCTCAGATAAACTCCATGTTTTTCTTCTAAATCTCTTGAACAAACTCATGTTTCCTTTGTTTCCTGCCTATCCTTTATGGTGTATGGGCAACACATATTTACATATGTTACCCTATTGTATTCTATTAACAGTCTAGGTTATAGTTGTTTAACATGACATGTAGTGGCATAAGGGTATTAAGAATATGGAAAAATGATAAGTGCAGTAAAATTAAATCAAGACTAAATAAGAAAAAGGACATCAAATAGAAGAATGGGCCCTATGCTAGAAAGTGAATGTATGTTAATTTCTGTATTACTGAAAGCAGCTAATTGATGGCTATACAGTTTCCTTAGTCCTTTCAGTATGCTCGTCACATCAAGTAGATATATAAAATGCATACTTTTTAGTCATGGTATTTTTTATGAATGGAAAAAATTATCTTAAAGTAATCTAGCACTATTCTGTTCAAATTGCTGTCCTATTATTTAGGGGATGTTTCCTGTTGCATCCCAGAGGCAATTATAAGATCTACCATGGTCCTTGCTTTCCTTTCCCTGCATGCTGTTTCCACACATGTTGAAATTTAAGTACTAAGCACACACAACTTTTTTTATTCTTTTTTTTTTTAGCCTCAATTTAAAAAAATTTTAGACTCATTTTATGTTCATACACCAAGACAGTTATTTGACAAGTTGAAAGAAGGAAATAATTTTTTTTAAAGATTTTATTTATTTGACAGAGAGAAACACAGCCAGAGAGGGAACACAAGCAAGGGGAGTGAGAGAGGGAGAAGCAGGCTTCCCACTGATCAGGGAGCCCGATGTGGGACCCGATCCCGGGTCTCTGGGATCACGACCTGAGCCTAAGGCAGTCGCTCAACCAACTGAACCACCCAGGCGCCCCGAAGGAAATAATTTTTAAAGAATTTATTGATGACTGGATTAGAGGAAAAAATAGAAGCCATGTGAATAGCTGATATATGGCTTAAATTTGTTAATAGGTAATAGAATTAAAATTACTGTTTAAAACAAGATGCTGTAAAATCATGGAAACAGAGAAATTTCATATGGAAAATAAGTAAAAGCCACAGACTATTTAGATTGACAGACCTTTCAGAGAGTATCTTTGTAGGGTCATCAAATGAATGACACAGATTGAATTAACCCAGTGTAACACCATATTGTTGAATTTTTCATCAAAATAAATAGATTGACAGCTAAATTGGCAACAAAAAAGATGAAGGAATAAAAACTCAACAAGGTATGTGCAAACTCCATATGAAGAAAAAATTTAAATGGTGAAGGAAGACACAATGGAAAACTTCTCATGGTTTTCAAAGATTAAATTAAGTGTAATTCCAATTAAATTACCAATGGGATTTATTTAGGGAAGGACAATTTGATTCTACATATTATATGGAAAAATAAAGAAGGGATTTCAAAAAATCTCTGAGAAATAATAGCAATGAGAAGAAATTAACTTTTATAGACATCAAAATATATAATGAAGTTATGATAATTAAAAAGTGAGGTATTAGTGACATGAGTATGTACAGAAATTTGGTGTATTTTGAAGATTTCATGTTAGATTAGTAGGTAAAATAAATTACAAAAAGATTTCTACCAGGAAAAAAAATTGATTTCCTATCTAACACTTTGCATCAAAACAAAATCAGATAGATAAAATATTTAAATACTAAAAATGAAACAATGAAAAGTCTGGAAGAAAATATAGTTGATTGTCTTATTATTGTCAGAATGAGGAAGACCTGCCAAAGAATGACACAAATCTCCAAAGTCACACACACACAAAATAGGCCATGAATTCATGAATTCACCTGCACAAAATTCAGAATCTTTTGTTTGACAAATATAGACAATCCCTGATTTAAGATGTTTGATTTAAAATTTTTTGATTTCATAATAGTGGGAAAGCAATATGTGCATTCAATAGAACCTGTGCTTCAAATTTTGAATTTTGATCCTTTCCTGGATTAGAGAAATGCAATGCAACACTCTGTGATGCTGGGCAGTGACAGCCAGTCTCAGCTCCCAATCAGCCACATGATCATGAGAGTGAACAACCCATACACTTACAACCAGCTTATACCCATATCGCCACTCTGTTTTTCATTTTCAGAACAGTATTCAACACATTACATGAGATATTAAACATTTCTTTATAAGATAGATTTTGTGTTAGATGATTTTGCCCAACTATAGGCTAATATAAGTGTTCTGAGCACATTTAAGGTAGCCTAGGCCAAGCTATGATATTCGGTAGTGTAAATGCGGTAAACGCATTTTCTACTTAACAATATTTCCAACTTACAGTGGGTTTTTCAGGATGTAACCTGATCATAAGTCAAGGAAGATCCATACAACTGAAAAAGGAAGTAGGAATACAAATATTTACATCAAATATTACAGACAAAGGACTATTTCTTTAGGGGGGAAGAAAGACTAATTTCTGTGGAAAAATATGAGAAAAGACCACATACAGGCTTTTTACTATTAAAGGACAGAAAATGCATTTTATGGCAACCTTCACTTATAACAAGAGAAATATCCATTTTGTAATTCCCATCAGGTGGGTACCTACCTCTGTACCCATCTATCCCATCCCCCACTTCTCTCCTCCTCTCCCTAGAAGCATCCACATTTTTGCTGTTGTTCATGAACTTTACAGTATTCCTTCAAGCGTAAACAAATATAAATATGTATTATATCTGTTTTCTTTCACAAATAGTAGAATTCTCCATACATTGTTCTATTTCTTGCAATTTTCACTGAACAATATACCTTGGTGATTCTTTTTTACATTTAGAAAGAGATTCCTTATGATTTCATAGTGTTAATTGGTGGTTGTACAATAGTTTATTAACCAGCCACATGTAAATGAATATTTCAGTTGTTTCCAAGCTTTTGCATTTATAAACAATGTCACAACAAAAAATATTGTAAGCATATCATTTAGCATGTGTATATTTGTAGGATAGGTTCTCTAAAGTAAGATTGCTGGAATAAATGCAACTAAAAGCATTAACTACCATTATATGCATATATGCAAATATATATATAGCATTAAATGTTTCAGTAAATGAAAAGATTAAATGCAGCTATGATTTTGGTTGATATTGCCTGATTGGCTTTATATAACTTGTGCAATGTTTTAATCACCAGCCCACATCCCATCAGTGTATGAGGTGCCATCTTCCCTACAGCCTTATCAACAGAATCTGCTGTCAAAATTTCTTATTTTTTCAGATTTTACAGATGATAGCTTTTATTTCAGTGTATTTTTCTTTCTATGAGGAGGCTGAACATATAAATGTTCATAATAGTAACCTCCACTTTGATTTCTTTAGACAATGACCATGCTGCATATTGACCATACAAAACAGTACAGGTTAAGAAGTTTTCATAATACCACAGCAATACTTACCTTGGTAAGACACTTGCCTGATGAAAAATACACTAGTCTCTCTCAGCATCCAGAGGGAAAAAACTCAAACAGCTGAAGAAGATTCAAGCTCCTTAATTTTTTTCTTTTTTTTTCTTACTTTAAATTTATTTTATTTTATCAGTGTTCCAGGATTCATTGCCCAAGCACCGCACCCAGTGCTCCATGCAATAGGTGCCCTCAGTACCCACCACCAGACTCTCCCATCTACCCACCCCCTCCCTCCAAGTCACTCAGTTTGTTTCTATGTCTAAAGTCTCTCATGTTTCCTTTCTCTCCCCGAATTACCCTACTTCCCATTTACTTTCCTTCTCCTACTGTCCTCTATATTACCCCATATGCACTGCAAGTACGTGAAACCATATGATACTTGACTTTCTCTACTTGGCTTATTTCACTCAGCATAATCTCTTCCAGTCCAGTCCATATTACTACAAAAGTTGGATATTCATCCTTTCTGATGGAGGCATAGTATTCCATTGTATATATGTACCACATCTTCTTTATCCATTCATCTGTTGATGGGCACCTTGGCTCTTTCCACAGTTTGGCGATCGTGGCCATTGCTGCGATGAACATTGGGGTACATATGGCCCTTCTTTTCACTACATCCGTATCTTTGGGGTAAATGCCCAGCAGTGCAATTGCAGGGTCATAGGGTAGCTCTATCTTTAATTTTTTAAGGAATCTCCACACTGTTTTCCAAAGCCGCTGCACCAGTTTACATTCCCACCAACAGTGTAAGAGGGTTCCCCTTTCTCCGCAGCCTCTCCAACACTTGTTGT
>PITA01035243.1:0-10714 GCA_004023965.1 Spilogale gracilis
GCCTCCCTTTCCCACCCTGGCTCATGACCAAATTTCCAGTTCATTTTACACACCGACTTGCCAGCCTTCCGGAGATGGCTGATGTCATTCTTTTTTTTTTTTTTTTTTGCCTTCATACTGTAACTTTATTTTTTTTTGCCTTCATACTGTAACTTTTTTTTAATTGTTACTTAATTTTTTCCCCAGTGTTCCAAGATTCATTCCCCATTCCCCACACCCAGTGCTCCGTGCTCCATACAGTAGGTGCCCTCAGTACCCACCACCAGGCTCTCCCATCCCCCCACCCCTCTCCCTCCAAGTCCCTCAGTTTGTTTCTGTGTCCAAAGTCTCTGTTGTTTCGTTTCTCTCCCTGGACTATCCTACTTCCCATTTACTTTCCTTCTCCCACTGTCCTCCAGGTTACCCCTCATGCAGCGCAAGTAAGTGAAACCATGTGATACTTGACTTTCTCTACTTGGCTTATTTCACTCTGGCTGATGTCATTCTTGACCCAATCCCCCGGGAGCCCCCCTCAATACGTGACGTCCCTGTCTCTCCTCAGGCACGAGGCAGGCATCCCTCTCCCAGTGAGGACGGGCCAGCACCACCTCTAAACTCCATGTGCTTACAAACATGGCAACAAGACGTTAATTCTAGACACATGGACAGCTTAAATGCTGGGGCCGGAGCCAAGCTTGCAGAAAGGAGCCCTTTATTCTTTGTTTATTGTAGAATAAATGTCCTATGGAGGAGAAGGTCTCTCTCCCACCCGAGGCCCTGGTAGTCTAGAGGTGACCGAGGGACAGTCACCTGGGAGGTGTGGTAGAAATCCTGGCAGGACTCTGGAAAGCGGAAGGCGAGGATGCACGGGGCAGGCTCCTGTGCTTGGAGAAAGTACCGTACACAACCCGTGCAGATCAGTTCTGTTTAGAGAAGCCTCTGTTCTCTCTCAGTGCTACCAGAATGGCTCTTCCCAACCCTCACAATAACCTGCACGGGTCACGGGTCACAGAGTTTTGGGCTTTGTCATTAAATACAGCCATCTCCTCCAAAAAGTATTGAAGGGGACACATGGCTATTGCAGTTAGTGAAGGTCTGGCTCTTGATTTAGGCTCTGGTCACGATCTCCGGGTCATGAGATCGAGCCCTGTGTTGGGCGTGGAGTCCGCTTGAGATTCTCTCTCCTTCTCTCTGCCCCTCCCCCGTCCGGCTCGCGCTCGCTCTCTATAAAGTAAATAAATCGCTTTAAAAAAAATTTATTTAAAATCTCTACTTACCAAAATAGCTCCACTTGGATCCTGCAAAGAACAAAACAAAGCAAAGTAAGTACAAGGGAGATAGAGTACGTGAGAGAAAATGCTACAGACTGGATTTTGAAATGGGTGTGGCTGGAAAGGAGGCCGATGCCCGGGCTGCAGACTTGGTCAGAGTCTGTGTCAGATCAGCCGCTGCGCACGGAGCGGGGCACGGGGCAGTGAGTGGGTGCCGGGGCTCGTGGACGATGGAGGTGGCTTCTTGATTAGAAGCCTCCCAGACCCTACAGAAGCCAAATTTTATCTTCTGAATATTAAAAAAAAAAAAAAAAAAGAATTCTCAAGGCTCACGGTAAAAGCTCTTCCTCCCACCCGACCCCCGTGCTTCCGGGAGAGAGACAGCCAGTTTGATGAGTTGCTGGGAACATTTTCACAGTGTGACTACTCACTCATACGCAATCACATTCTTTCTCCCCATTTCTGCACACAGATGTCGGCCTACTGGAAACACAGTCCGGCCCCTGGCTTTTTCCCACCAAACAACACACCCTGGAGAGCCGTTCACATTAGTCTGTAAAGGGGACAAAACTCCCCTCATAAGGAAAGTTTTTCTTTTGATGAAGCCGCCACCCTCCCCCGAGTTAGAATTCCAGGGCTGGAGAGAATGTGTAGGAGAGGTTCTGCCAGGAATATCAGCAAAGTCATCGACCACCTCCCACTCCACACCCTTCACATGAAGAAGTCCCCTGTTCCTACATCCAAACATACTTTGAAAAAAAAAAAAATGTTGCAGAGTTGCACGCTTGATACTCCCGCCTGAAACCTCCCTCTTTACCTCCAAAAGGACACAGAGACCCTGAGACTTGGGGTGTGTCTGGGGACACCCTCAGTGAGAGGGACTCCTCAAATCCCAAGTGTCTCTCCTTGTGCCGCCGCGAAGCCTGGCCCACCAGGTACAGCAGAAGAGGAAGGCTCTCACGTCCCCTTTCTCTCCTGGGAACTGATTGGCAGTAAAGCTTAACTGACCAGCAACCTGCACCCATAACCACAACTGAGCATTTCCTACTTGAGCCAATGGCTGGTTTTCAAAAGTGAAAAGAGGATTTTGTTGCTTTTGAAAAGCTAGTTTAATGTCATGGTTTTCTGCTCTTGTTCTGATTCTTTGCCTCCATGCTTTTAATTAATTTTGTTTTTAATTTTCAAAATGGCAATTGTATCCAGTTAACACTTGTTCGTGGTTTAAAGCATCAGATGGTTCTCCGAGGCTTTTTAATAAATCAGTCCCCTGACACCCCTTGCTGGTCCCTGGAGCACTTTGAAGCCTTTTGCAGTTCGGGGTGTATCTCCAGATCTCAATAAAACAGGCCTGTGTGGTTCCTCCGCGATTCACGCGGGCTGAGGTGTTATTACCGACCTCCCCCCAGAAGAGAAGCAGTGAGGTCTTGCGGGCCACCTGCAGCCGTCACCTTGCTTTATATGTTAGGAAATGAAAGTCCCGGGCCGTGCCCTGGAAGATCAGTGCCTGCTAAGATGAGTCCCTGCACTTTTACCAGTACCTCCAGTAAGCTGGGAAATCTTTGAGTCTCCATCTCAATCTTTAGGGTAGCGCAAGGAGTGAGGGGGTTAGTGTTCAGACACCTTAGAATATCTGATGAGTACTTCCAGACCGCTTCCCCATAAAAATGCCCATAGGCTTGGACACACAAAGTTTCATGTATAATTAATTTTAGGAGGTCCACAGAACCCCTCAAATCTGCTGTGGACCCCACAGAAGTTAAGAGTCCCAAGATTAACCTCTCCGGAATTAGCGGTTGGATAAAGACACACAGAACCAAACCCTGGAGTGAACTGCCAGCCCTTTGCCTGAAGCAACGCTGAAAAGGAACAAAGAAGGCATCGCCTTGGAACCAAACTACAGAGGACCTCCAGCCTCTTTTCTGAATCTCTCCAGGGGTTTTGTCTGAGAGGTTCACTATTGAAATGCAGTTCTGGATTTCAGAGATAGAAGGAACCAGATCACTGCCACTTAGCTGGGCAGAGACTTGGAAACTCAGCACATAGATGGTCACAAGCAATTGGGGAGTGCATCCTCACGGCTAACCTGGAGAGACCACCCCCGGGATCCTGGAGACCACCAGGAAGGCAGCTGCTGCCTCCCAGCAGTCCAGCCTTGGCCGGCAGTTTAAGCCCACCTGCCCCCAGATCAAACCATCGCATTTACTATTCCACCTCTTCGGAGCGATCCCATCAACGCTCGTTAAGCTGAGGTCTCCCCTGCCCTCGTGGCTCATCCTTAGATAATGCATCCAGATAACACTGCGGGAAGCTCGGGGACCAGGCTCAAAGAGTGGACATCAGTGACTGAGATTTAAATTCCAGTGACACAGGACCGGAGACGGGTTCTTAAAAAGACACAGCACCCAGAGTAAACTTTCCTGAGCAAGCAAAACTTGTCTCTCTGAGCAAGTCCACCTGGGCCCTTGGTGCACCGTCTATATGTGACAGCGTCTGGAAGGCTTCGGGAGGAGCGGCACTGGAAAAGGAAGGGGAGGGTGGTCTGAATGGTGGAGGTCATCAGATGAAGGTCAGGGCCCAGCCTGGTCCCTCTTTAGCTCAGAACTGACCCAAGGAAGACTTTCCAAGGGATGTGTGTGCACATGTATTTGTTTTATTTGGAAGTGGCCCCTCATGGTTCCCCGCCTCCTGTTTAGGACCAGAGTCCTGACCACACGCAGGAGGCAGGCCAGGCCAAGGCCCCCGTGGCTACACCTTGGAGACTTCCTGAGGGAGCAGGCTCTTCCAGGAGGGACATTTTTCCTCTTTAGTGTGGGAGACCTGGGAGGCCCAGTTCAATGCCTGTTAGAACCTGTAGGCCTACTCTGTACAGAGCGTGGAGAACGCCCTGAGTGCCCCCTGAGGAAGTGGGACAGACGAGGATCCAAGCCAGGGGTTCAGGGCCCTGCTTGCTGGGTCTGGGTGCTAGAACCTTCTCTGAGTAACTGTCATTGGGGCAGCCAGACACTGCCCAGCTCTCCACACCAGGTTCAGGCAGAGCAGGCTCTGCAGAAATTGTTGAAATGTTCCCCACAGCAACTAAGCGTTCCAATGTTTTCACCAGAAGACATGTGACCTCACCTCATTCTCCCTCCTTCCCCCCTCCAGACAGTTTTTTCAAACATTCACCAGTGCCAAATGCTGGGAGTTTAAATGCTTGGTGAGGAGGGCAGACCGCACTTTGACCCCATCACCTAGCTTAATCCCCCTCCATTTCCCACCCTGGGTTAATACTGACACTCTACATCTTGGTGACTTTTGCTTTGACCTTGTCCCCTTAGGCAGTTAAGCAGCCAAGAAACCTACCTGAGGAATAACAGAATAAAAACTGTGTCCTTAGACTCTAGGGGTAGGCAGGCTGGCTACTCCGTGTGGGGTGAAAGTGGCTTTTTGTCTGCAAGCTTCCCCACCCCTACTTGGAGAATTCAGAGGGAAGGAAGGCAAAGGAGGAGGGGAAAGGAGGAGAAAGGGCAGGGGTTAAGAGAGGGAGGAGAAGGGAGGGCAGGGATGGCAGGGGAAGAGAGGGAAGGGAGGAGTTGCCCCAGAGTGAGGGGAGTAATAGGCTTTTTGGAAAGAGCCAATGAATGGCTGTTTCTCTCCTGTGTCTACAAGGGAGATTTCTAGCAAAACTTCAGGTCCCATTGCAGCTTTCTCAAAAGCGGAATATGTGTCAAAGTCTACAGGTTTAAAAATTAATTTCCACTTTCAGATAACACCTTTCTCCCACCAACTTTTTTTTTTTTTAAGTAGGCTCCATGCCCAGCATGGAACCCAACATGGGGTTTGACCTCACAACCCTAAGATCAAGACAAGAGCTGAGATCAAGTCTGGCACTTAACAAACTGAGCCACCCAGGTGCCCCTCAACCTTCTATTTCTTCCGGACCAGACAAAGGAAATAATAGCAAGCATATCTTGCCAGCCAGCGGATTTAAGCTGAATTAAGAGTAATGCCAGTGCTCTAACAGGCCAGCTCCCCCACCTCCCTCCTACCCAGCCCCATGGACACAGCGACCTCCAGCAGAGGAGGCTCTCAGTTTCCGTGCTACAGAGCAGGATCAATTTCCCACACTACTGTCTAGCAAGGGCTGATCCATTTCCAACCATCATAGTCACTCAGCCCTCCTACAAATGTTTCAGCCTAACCTCAGTCCAGGAATGGTGGCACCTACAAATGTCCCTACAACTTGGAACAAACTCCAGCAAGGGCAGGGGCTACCATCAGTTACCCGGGAAGTTTCCACAAAAGTCACTACCTACCCCAGAACGGTGCTCACCCAGCTGCTGGAGAGGCAGGCAAAAGCTTGGCATCCTCTCGTTGCTCCTAAGAATTAACTAACCCTGAACACGCACCCAAACTCACTGCGTTGACGGAGCCTCCAGTTCAGGTCCCCACACCTCCTCCTGACATCCCGTTGGGCACCCTCAGCCTCCAGCCTGTCCGGGTTAGGTTAAGAGCCCTAATTACAGTCAGAAGTGAGGTGTGTATGCTCTTCCACACACATGTTCAAGATAGTAGAGACCTTCTGGAGAAAAACAATGATTAAGAATGGGATGCATCATCCCTTTGACTTGTAAGTAAAACCTAATGGTAAAGAAAAGCGTCCAGCACTGTGGGAAGGTGCTGCAGCTGGGGCACTGCAAACCCTTCGGGCTAACCAGGAGGCTCCGATGCCACATTCACTCCTCGACCACCTGTATGTGGATCGTGGATGCGCGCACAGCATTTTAAATCCTGGTTCCCTTTCTCCTCCCCTTTATCAAGTTCCCAGCCCCCCTCCACAGCTGAGGAGAGCTCCAAGAACGCACTGTTTTAATTCCAAGACAATGTGCTTCCGCCCACCGCAACAGGTCGTGCATGCTGAAGGAAAATGATTTTCCAAAACGCGTTTTCCGAATTGTCCAAAGATACGCCACTGAAGAGTATGCTACCCCAAAATGATTTTGCTTTAGCATTAGAGAGCCCCGCAGGCCGTCCCCCGGCCAGGTGATTCTGCGCGCACGGGATGGAGGGAAGAGCAGGCGGACACTTTACCGTTGAGCGGGGCCGGGCCGGCCGGCGGTTGCTGTAAGCAGAGGAGCAGGAGGACCGTGGCGGCGTGCAGCCTGCGGGGCATCGCGCGCGGCGGGGGCGGGGCGGGTGCGCCGCCCGGGCTCCCGCTGCGTCTGTTCCCGCGCTGCGGACCGCGTGCGCGCAGCCCGGGCCGTGGGAGCGCCTCTGCTCTTTGGGCGCCCCGCGCGGCGCGGGCAGCTTTTATAGAGCGACTCAGCCCCAAACACATGATGTCATCGTGCGCGGAGCGGGGGGCGGGGGGAAGAGAACGCCCTGCCTGCAGCAGCCCGGCGCCCGGGTTGCGAGGTGAGCTGTAGCCTGACTTCAGCCCCTCTCCGCGGGGCCGCGCTCACCTGGGAACCCGGGTCTCTCCGTGGGAGCGGCGGGCAGGGTTGGGGGAGAGCCGCCTGTTGTCGGCCCCACCGGGAAGGGTGCGTCTAGGGACTGGTTCCAGGGGCACTGCCTTGGTCTGTGACATCCCTTACTGAGAAGGCCCCTGAGTATAATGCCACGTGGATAAGTGCCTTCTTCAGGGCACGCCCCCCCCCCCCAGCCGTGTGCCAGGCACACGTTAGAGACTGGAAAGGAGAGCAGAGAGGCTGCGTTCTAACGCAGACTATCTGCAGATGGTACAGTGCAGCCTGATAAGGTCTTGGGTTTTCATTTGGACACAAAGAAATTCATTTGGAATAGGTAAATAGCACAGAGGGGTACACGGTGAACGGCTTTCTGAAGCATTAAGACTTACTGTAGTAGTAACACGTAAGCTACTTCACTGTATTGATCTGTTCTGTAGGAAGCTGGGGGGAGGCGTAGCCCTTCTGCGGGTTAGTGGAAGGAAAAGACCTATTTATTGATTACCTACAATGTGTCAGGCACTCTTGTAGGCGTTTTTTGTTTGTTTTTTATAATTTTTTTCTTTTTTTTTAAGATTTTATTTATTTGATAGAAACATAGCCAGAGAGGGAACACAAGCAGGGGAGGGGGAGTGAGAGAGGGAGAAGCAGGCGGTCTGCCAAGCAGGAAGCCCGATGTGGGACTCGATCCTGGGTCTTCGAGATCACGACCTGATCTGAAGGCAGTCGCTTAAACAACTGAGCCACCCAGGCGCCGCTAGTAAGCGTTTTGTTATCGTGGCCTGGGTTCGGCTTCCAGTGCATGTTATCATCACCTGTTGCTCATTTCTGTCCACTTTTCACATATACATGTATTCTTGTAAGTATGCATACATCCATGCGTACACTGAGTCATATACATGTGGCTCTGCTCCCCCTTTATATTTAGTCCATGTTCACTTATTAAGTCAGAGGTTTTATTAACCTGCTGCCTCTAATACTTGATAAACCTTCCTCCTGCTCTTACTGCCACTTGCTCTTCCCATTGTCCTGTCATTTGTGCTTCTGGCTTCTCTGGGCCTCCCAGTGTCTGCTCTCTTCCCTATGCTGGGCTTGGTTTCCTTCCTGCTCTGTGACCTTGCCTATTCTCTTGGCTCCTTGCTACTCATACACATTGCTCAGACCACATGGTCTGATGAAGGGTACTCACCTTCATGAGTGAGTGGTTCATGACCCCTGATTCCGTGACTTGGCCCGTCCTGCCCCATCCTCTTGGCCACCGCAGCCTGACCAGCCTCACCTCTCTCAGGTGTGTGCTGACTCTCGGCCTACGTGGACTCTCAGGCCAGCCTCAGCGACCAGGGAATCCCCTTGTCCAAGGAGGATTTGGAGGGATAGAGCAGCTTCCGTGCTGACAGTTACCAGGAAGCACATGTCCCCCACATTAGAATGGGCGCTGCTGTTCTGTCCCTAACAACTCAGCGATTGCTTATGTTCATAAAGAGCTCTGAAGTCTTCTCAAGGAAGTAGTTACAAAGACAATCTTGTTACCAGCACTTCCAGACTGCAGCAGGCTTAAGGATGACCTTTTCTGCCTGTAATTCATAAAAAAACCTTGAATAAGCTCCAGAGCAGTGAGCAAGCAGTTCACTTGTGGCTCTTAAGACATTCCTGTCTCACACACTTGTGGCTCTTAAGATTCCTGTCTCTGATTTGCCATCAAGGGCTTTAGAAGATGAAATGTACTTGAAGGACACAAGAGATAGGGAAGAGCCCCTGTGACTTTGGAGATGCAAAGACTGAACCTGTGCAGATGAAATCACTCATCCTCCGGCTCACGGCTGGATCCAGGGAGACTGGGCCACACACACACGTTTGGTTACTCTCAGTTCAGGTGTTTTCCCGTTATGTCTGGCTAAACATTAAGTTCAATTTGTCCTGGAACATGCATCTCTAAGTGTTCTTCAAGAATCCCTAGGGGGAGAGGCACCTGGGTGGCTCAGTTGGTTAAGCGACTGCCTTCAGCTCAGGTCATGATCCCGGCCGGAGACCTCGAGTCCCACATCGGGTTCCCTGCTTGGCGGGAAGCCTGCTTCTCCCTCTCTCACTCCCCCTGCTTGTGTTCCCTCTCTGGCTGTGTTTCTCTCTGTCAAATAAATAAAATCTTTAAAAAAAGAATCCCTGGGGGGAAGGTTTAAAAAAAAAAGATGGTTATAATGGAACAGGAAGGCAAGATTGTGAGCTAGGTTTGCTGGAGAGAAAGGAGAGGGTTGGGATGTTTACTACTTGTTTGGATCAAAGATGTGGTTAATTAGTAAAGAATGGATAGCAATTAAAAGAATTGAGGATATAAACTGAGATTCAGTTGCCCTAAGTGCTTTGCGTGATTTTTTTTATTTTAGGGCATCAGAAGGGTGGAAAAGCCAACAGAAATGGATGAAATGACCAACCTTCTAAAGTATCGAAGCCCAATGTCAAGCACCCCCACACCGTCTCAACTAATCAGCTTAAGTTCCCACCTCTGGGAATTTTCCCTGCCGGAGGCTCCCCGAGGCCTGTGGAAGTAGATGCGTCTGGGCTCGTTTTGCCATCATCAGATGGGGCGCTCGTCAGCCAATAACTAAGCCATTACTCAATGGGTTAAGGTGGAAAAGATACCTTCAGCACTCACAATGTGGCAGCTGGCCACCAAATGACATGCCCAGACAGAGGGCTCCAGGGAGAAGAGCTCCTTTACAGTGTCACCATCGGAATCAAAAAGAGGGCAAGGCCCGTGACTCAAAGGGCAGAGGAGCACGGAGGAAAGTAGCTCAAGGTTTGGTGTTGGGAGGTCTGCGCCGAAGTGCCTGCCCCACCGCCACTTACTGAAAAGGCCTTGCCAGTGGTACAGACTCTCGAAACTTCAGTTTCCTCGTCTCTAAAGTGCAGGTTGTCATACCGGCTCCTGGGTCGCTAACAGAATTGAGATCTGGCTGGAGTGAGATAAGGTGAGTGGAAACTTTGCGGTCCTTTTGTTCACCCTGTGGGTGCCAGGCACTGTGCGAGGCTTCGTCCTTGCTTGGAGAGTGTGTACATGTAAAGCGGTCTCAGGAGCAATTATATGATTAAGATCAGAGTAAGTGTGATGCAAGGTTGGTGTATAATCAGAAGGGATCCATCCCCTCTGTCCTGCGGCAGCGAGGGGCGACCTCAGCCAGGTAAGAATTCGATTCTGGGACTTCATAAAACCTTTGAAATACACAGTTAATACTGGGCATCTCTTTCTGGAAGCTGAGCCTGCTTGCCCACACACAGGCTAGTCATTGGCCTGTCACACATAACAACGCCAGTGCAGAGAGTTCGATTTCTCAGGGTCAGAGTTAACCTTTCAGATAGTGTCACTCAATTGGGAATGCAGCTTTTTATGGCTAAAGAAAGGACTGGTAGGAGGAGAACTAACATTCATTGAGTACCTACTGTTTGCCTGACACTTTGCTTGGCACTTTATTCTTACAACAACCTGCGGCAAGGGTGTTAGGATTGCCGTTTTACAGATCAGGAATCTGAGGCTTGGACAAGTTCAGTCCTTTCCTTGACTGAGGTTTTTGAGTGGCAGAGAGTGAATCCTCAACCAGATAGATTCTCTGTCTCCACGGCCCAGGAAGGCTCTTTTCATAGCTATCCTAGCAGATACCTTAGATGGGCCTGTTGTACTTCTGGATCCTGCTGAGATGAGGTTGCTGTGATCATTTCTTTGGTGATGAGGGGCACCATGTACCAATTCTACAAAATAATACTCAGCGTGGGACAAGACTGTGTCCTCCTCCCCAGTCTCCATGGGATGACTGGGAACCTCGGCCCTCTGATCAGTGCACAGCACACCTACCAAAATGTGGGACAGGAAACCTGAGACCGCAGAGCTCTGATTCGACACAGTTCTCCAGCCAATGAGAGTATGAGCCCGACTGCATTGCTCCTTGTTATAGCAGAGAGCTCTGCTTTGACCAAGGAAAGGGGGTATGGAGGAAAGCAGAGAGAGGGAGAGAGAGGAAGGAAAGAAAG
>PITA01035244.1:0-10787 GCA_004023965.1 Spilogale gracilis
TAGTTCCATCTGTGTTGTTAATGGCAAAATTTCATTTTTTCAGTGGCTGCATAATATTCCATTGTGTATATCTACCACATCTTTATCCATTTTTCTGCTGATGGACATATAGGATCTTTCCATAGTTTGGTTGTTGTGGACATTCCTTCTCTAAACATGGGGGTGCACATATCCCTTTGGATCATTCTTCAGGTGGATCTTAAAGATCCATGTTTTAACAAGATCATTTGGTAATTCTAATATACACTCAAGTTTTGAGAACCATTGCTTAAATGTAACATGATTTTTTTTTTAAGATTTTATTTATTTATTTGACAGAGAGAAACACAGCGAGAGGGAATACAAGCAGAGGGAGTGAGAGAAGGAGAAGCAGGCTTCCCACCAAGCAGGGAGCCCCATGTGGGGCTCCAGGATCATGACCTGAGCCAAAGGCAGTCGCTTAACCAACTGAGCCACTCAGGTGCCCCAATGTAATATGATTAATATCAAATAAACAAAAATAGATATTTGTAATCTGAATAAAACCTAAATAAGTTCATATTGAATTATAATATATAATGTAAAAATAGATCCAATGCTAGAATAAATTTTTCTAACTTTTTACTATGTAACAAAACAAATCAATTTTTACATTTGTCTCATTTAATGTTAGCTCTGGATACATATACTGTGTCTTTATTGCAGTGCTAAAATATAAAATGAAATGATCAATCTATATAGACTCAGTTACTCATTGACAAATAAGGCACCTTATTTCCATAAGCAAATCACCATAAATTATAGATTTACAATCTTATTGAATCTAGTTATATTAAAATATATTTTATTAAAATATAAAATATTAATAAAATTAAAATATAATTTTATTAACATGTAAATAAATGTAATAATTCTATAGAAACCACTATTTTATTTTCTATGCTTTAAGTATTTTTGGCTAGGATTTAAATTTTTGAGCTTTGAGGAGAAAGATCTTATCTACAATGATGATGCCCACTGTAGAGAGAATATTAAGCCATAGTTTCTGT
This sequence comes from Spilogale gracilis, assembly GCA_004023965.1. Taxonomy (NCBI): domain Eukaryota; kingdom Metazoa; phylum Chordata; class Mammalia; order Carnivora; family Mephitidae; genus Spilogale; species Spilogale gracilis. The sequence goes on from PITA01035244.1 coordinate 1,029, forward strand.
GGGATCCTGTCCAACATAGTTACTTCAGTATTTATAAACTGAAATGCTTGGTTTCAATTTTTTTCTTCTTACACTCTTGGGAGATGTCCCTCTATTAAGAAAAACTGAGACAACATCAGGAGGAAAGAAGCCACAGATGACAGTGATGTGTGAGGAAAGAATAGGAGAAATAATACCACCATGCACTATGGCTATAGATCGTTCTAAGAAAAGTGTCTGAGTCCCTGGCAGCTACCTCCCTAAAAAAAGCAAAAATCACACTCACAACTCCAGCTTTATGACACACAGTGTGGCATGAGGGCTCAGTCACGCTGTTCCACTCTTTACTCTTTGACTCATATTGCATAAGGACATATTTATTTCTTGTATTATGTTGAATACAATTCTTTCTTATTAAGCAAGTACACATGAAACAGTTACCAGGATAAAGGAAATAAAGATTAATATTAAAATATTCCTAATGCTAATGCTTTCCATATTTGAAACAAACCTGAGATTTGATTAAAAATTCACCTGCGGTTGACCTTTCAAACTTCTTCCCCAAACAAAGGAGTAAATCACACAGTTTCCAAGGTGTGAGCTCTGACTTTCCACTAAGAGACCACAGTCTTCAAGTGTGAAATGTCACCTTGCTTCTCTGTACTTGTCATTCTAAGAATCCTACTTCGGCCTTATCAAAGCAAATTTCCCATTACTTCGAACTTTCCCTTTAGCAGTACTACAAGATTACTAAGAAATGGATGATCCTTATCTTACAAATGAAGAAACCAAGCTACGTGAATATAATCACACATCTAGCATCACAACACTGATTTCAAATCCAAAAATAAAAGTTTGTTTTCTTTTTTCTTTTTCTTTGTAGTTTGGTTAGATTTTATTTTTGTTTTGTTTTGGCTTTTTCCCTCATTTAATTCTATTTCCAGTGAACAAGTTAACCATTACTGTCTTTTGATAGAAAACTAGAGTTTCCTATTTAGCTAGATTCTAATATTTTATTCAATATTGTTCCGCCACCTTGAATTTTAACTTTAGGAAATGTGTACATTAGTATATTTATATATATTTAAATATATATAAATTTATATATTTAATTTATATCAAGGATTTATAAGGCTTTGGAACACTATTTTATACTTTTTGTCCTCGACATACAGAAATATAAGATGTTTATTGTACCTTAATTTTAAGAAATAAGTGAGATATTTTAAAAAGAGCCTTGACATTGAAATCGGAAGACCTGCATTTGGTTTTCTTGGACTGCGACTTCATTCCTTCATTTGTAACCTGGGAATGATATTAATTAATATGAAGAACCTAAACATGTGGATTTTGCCTCAGCCAATAACCACCAGGTAGGAGAAACTGAGAAGAGTCACAGAACCTGAAATATGAAGAACATACTGCGTACTCAAGCTTTTAATCAGGAGATGGTCAATTGTAATTCTATTCTATCACTTAACAGTAGATAATGTTTAGTGCAGCATTATGCAAAGACTTTTTATCTATATACCTGAGAAGATTCCAAAATTTCATCCATAGGGGCACCTGGGTGGCTCAGTCGGTTGAGTGTCTGCCTTAGGCTCACAGCACGATCCTGGGATCGACTCCCATGTTGGTCTCCCTGCCCAGCGGGAAGTCTCCTTCTCCCTCTGCCTCAGCTGCTCCTCTTTCTTGTGCTCTCTCACTCTCTCTCTGTTGATTAGATAAATAAAGTATTTTTTAAAAAGTTCATCCAGGGGCGCCTGGATGGCTCAGTTGGTTAAGCGACTGCTTTTGGCTCAGGCCATGATCCTGGGGGCCCGGGATCGAGCCCCACATCGGGCTCCCTGCTCGGGAAGCCTGCTTCTCCCGCTCTCAGTCCCTCTGCTTGTGTTCCCTCTCTGGCTGTGTTTCTCTCTGTCAAATAAATAAATAAAATCTTAAAAAAAAAAAAAAGAAAAAAAAAAGTTCATCCATAAACTAAACTTGTTAAAAAGAAATATACTGAGGTTCTAGTATGCAAATCATGTAATATCAAGATAGAAGACTCTAATGAATAAAGAAAATCCTCACATTGTCAGATATTTAGTGAACACAATACCCTGGGCAATGAATGATATAGATAAGGCCTCCACTGTTTATTACAAGGCATAGTTTACTAACAGGAGATGAACAATAGCCAAGTATAAACATACCAGGTAGTTCCTATGTGTGCTGAAAAACAAAAACATGGTAATGTAATGGAAAGGGTTTGAAGGCCCACTTTAGATTGGCTAATCAAGGAAGGGTTTGCTGAAGAGGTAAAATTTAAATGGAAAACTAAATATCAAAAGGAGCAAGCCCAATAAAGAATCTCAAACAGGACTTGTCAGGCAGGGTGAGTGGCTAGTGAAAACCCAAAGGCAAGATGTTGACATACCAGAAAGAGCCAGAGTACCTCGAACAGTGAGTATTAAGGGAGAGGGCTCTATAGTGAGGACAGAGTGGAAGACTAACAGAAGGCAGGTTGTGGATAGAAAGCCTTGTAAGAAACACTGATTCTGTTTCAAGTACAATAGGATGCCATTCCAGGGCATTACGGAAGGAATGATATGACCATGACCTAATGGCTCTATAGTGAGGACAGAGTGGAAGACTAACAGAAGGCAGGTTGTGGATAGAAAGCCTTGTAAGAAACACTGATTCTGTTTCAAGTACAATAGGATGCCATTCCAGGGCATTACGGAAGGAATGATATGACCATGACCTAATTGCAATCAACTCGATCCATTTTGACAGCAAAATGTGCTTGAATCATGCATCCCCTCTTACGTCCCCCTGAGGTACCACTATTGAATCAGCAATTATAAAGATCCAAAAGATACTCAACTCTAAATTTCCTCAGAGTGTTATTTCAGAACACTGAAGCACTGAATTAAGTAGCTCTTATCAGGATTGAGAAATATTCTCGCAGTTTCAAATGGGCACTTTCTTTTTCCATGCTTGTTTACTCTAGAATACTTAAGTTGAGGCTACTTAAATATTTTTATTGGAATGAGTTTTCACACTAAGTTGATTCTTATTGCAACTGTTGTGCTTGGCAAAACACTAGTGAAATCCCCATATAGCCCTAGAATTCTACAGAATTAGTGCTAGTTTTGTGATTTTGTGCCACTATATATACCGAATATAGAGGCTAGGGAAGAAAAAGAAATTAAGATTTTGATGACAGAAGAGTAAGTACTTAAAAGATTGTAGGCAGGCCAAATAAAATGTGTATTCCTTGAATTTAGATTAGTTATATTTTTCTTATCACTATATATTTTAATAAGAAAAAAGTAAAGCAAATAATTTCATATACTGAATTTTATTGTTGTTACAAAAGATTTAATAACTAATTTTACATGGTGAAAATCTTCCAGAAGAAGCTTAGTGGACAGACAAGATCAGGGGATACTTGTTATACACTCATGACTGAGCTGGTAAATAAAAAAAGTGAAGGTTTAAAATCTTGCTAGATTGGTATATGCACAACCACTTGCTTCTGGGAGAAGGAGAAAGCAATGTCGTACATCTTGCATAATATTCCCTCTCGGGTAAGATTAGTTGATAACACAAGAGAATTTTCCCTGGCTTTACCTGACAGAAATTTGATTCATCTTCCAACAAGAGCAATTTTTCTACCATATTCAGCAATACTAGCTTCTGAAGGCCTTTCTTATCTCATTTGTTATTCATCAATCTCCAAAAGACATGTTAGAAACAGCAAAATGTAAATCTCTTTATAACTAAATTAATCCAATTCTTTTCATTTGTCTTTCACAAGAGACAGTCTCATTGTCAGCTGAGCATATGTAACAAATGCTTGTCACTCCTGAGTGCTCAAAGAGCAAGATCCTAAAGAGAGATCATTTCTTTCGACGAATGTATGTTAACACAAGAAACTACCTTTTTCTCTAATGATTTATGTATCTTGTATTTCTTAATTAATACTTTCCCATAATTTATAGAGGAAGACTATGATAGCCACTTTATTTGAATATAGGTCTGATGAGAAATAGCCCCTGAGTTTCTTAATTTAACATTTTCTCAAAATGGATAAGAAAAAACATAACTGCGTACTTGCTGATTTTTCATAAGATATTTTTATTAAAATGCAAAGATTAACCTTTCACCTGGTATTAAGCTAAATTCTGCACCACAAAATTTCACTGAAGGGACACACTTCATAAAAGAAAAGTAATATCTCTTGTAGATTATGTTTGTTTTACCCCATATATCATTACCATTTGGCATATAGAATTTTTTCTCTAAATTTCAATGGAAAATTTTTAGAAGCATGCTAACTGTTATATACTATGAAGAATAAAGTTTTATAATGGAAAACCAAAACACTAGACATATGTAGATATTGTTCTTTCATTTCAAGGAAGTTTATAATGTTTTATGTGAACAATTTTTAACATCTAATAGATATTAATACTAACATCTGGTAAGTAAAAATTTGTCATCTTTCACTATTTCCATTTTTTTATAAAGACTATTTATTTGAGAGAGTGAGAGCATGAAAGGGAAGGTCAGAGGGGGAAGCAGACTCCCTGCTGAGCTGAGAGCCTGATGCAGGACTGGATCCCATGACCCTGGGACCATGCCCTGGGCTGAAATCAGTGGTTTAACCAGCTGAGCCACCCAAGGGTCACATCTTTCACTGCTTTTATAGAATTGTACCATTCTCCAATATACCTCAAGCTTTTGCGGGTTGTCATTTAAATATTTCCATTCTAATTATCAGGTTTTTTTTTTTTATCACTGACATACCATTGTGTTCTAAGGCTATAAAATTATAAAGAGACTTTAAAATTTCTTCTATAAATAACATAGGTAGGGTGCGTGGGTGGTTCAGTGGGTTAAGCCTCTGCCTTTGGCTTAGGTCATGATCTCAGGGTCCTGGGATTAAGGCCCACATGGGGCTCTCTTCTCAGAGGGGAGTCTGCTTCCTCCCCTCTCTCTGCCTGCCTCTCTGCCTACTTATGATCTCTCTCTCTGTCAAATAAATTAATTAATTAGTGATTAATTAATTAATAATAAATAATCTTTACAAATGACATAGTTATTACTAACCCAGTTTGTTGCAAAAACACTTTCAGGTGGTTTTAGTAGACACATATCCACATATTTATTAAGTAGAATAAATTTTAAAAAGTGAGAATAATTGAGAATCAATCAACATTATATACCATTAAATTATATACATTTGCCATGGGCCAACCATAATCTTGCTTTTAAGCTGTTTAAAAGGAGGAAAATGTAGTAAATTAGATACTTCAACCCCTCCTTAAGATAAATACACAAAACTAGCTAAGCAGGAAAATCACAATTATTCTTGATAACAATATCAGAAAAGAATGTCTTTTAGGGTTCCCCCAATGAAATACCTGTGTAATGGAATGAAAAACATCTTCAAAACTGCAGGGCCCCTTTTTGCCCTCTACAGAATCTCTCAAAGTGACCCATGGCATTAAATATACGCACAATTCCTATAAAAATTCCTTGAAAGGAACCATTTGATTCAGCAAGCTTCCAAGCAACACTTCTCTCCAATTATTGTTTCTCTTTGATAATCTTTTGAGAAATAGGATATGGCAGGGAGTTTGATTGTGTATTCACTAGTGAGTTTTTAAATGCTTTGTTCTTCTATATCAGCAGTTCAGTAAAGCCTTAACTGATGGATGAGAATAGAGAAGAGTTTGGGGAATGAGGAGCCCAACGTGGACATGTTATAAATGGGAACTATCCAACTCCTCCAAGAGGAAAGTCGGATGAATAGCATGTGTAGGGCCAGGGGTCCCTTATGAATTAATTTTGAACCCACTCTAACAGAAAACTGGACTATTGGGGTGCCTGGGTGGCTCAGTTGGTTAAGCTACTGCCTTCGGCTCAGGTCATGATCCCAGAGACCCGAGATCGAGCCCCACATCAGGCTCTCTGCTTGGCAGGAAGCCTGCTTCTCCCTCTCTCACTCCCCTTGCCTGTGTTCCCCCTCTGGCTGTGTTTCTGTCTGTCAAATAAATAAAATCTTTAAAAAAAACAAAAAAACAAAAAACTGGACTATTCAGAAGGAATTTTGTCCTCTCTTGATTTTAGGAAAGTGTCTTTGATAATTATTATAATAATATAAATACAATGATTTTATTTTTAATATTGATTTATATATTATTATTACTATAATCATAATGACTATTTAATGAGTGCTTATTGGATCCTAAACACACTTAAAGGGCACTGACGTATATATATAGAATTGTGATGTAATTTTATAGATTAAAAAATGAACTTAAGAAGTTAGCCCAAGGTCTTGTGCGTCATTGTACAGCAGAGCCAACAACTGAAGCCAGGATTTCTGGCTCCAATGTCTACATTCCACAGCTATTATGAATCACAGGGGGTTAGCATGGAATGTTTTTTTCTAACAATTTGAATATTTTATAGCACTTATTTAACTGTAGCTCTTTCCTGGGCTATGAGGTTTAGGGTTTCTCCCCTTGTCCAGCCAGGGGAAAAAAGGTGGGGTCCAGCAGGATGATGAGTGTCGGCGGCCAAAAACACACCCCAGCCGGGAGGTCTGTCGAAGCAGGATCTCATTTATTAAGGCAGTGCCACAGAATATATTGGGCGAGCGGGGAGGCGGGAAAAGGGAGGGGGAGAGGATAAGGCCCAATCACTGTAAAGATCACCAGTCCATGCAGTGCACATGAGGACGGAAGTCTCATAGAAATATGCAGCGGCCACCAGCGGATCACGTCTGCGGAAGTCAATAGACCAATCCCGGGCTGCCACTTTGGCGCTACCGCGGATAGGGAAGTGATTGCCATGAGGAAGGTTTTGTCACTATAGAGTGTGTCCCCTATATTTAACTTTAAAAAAACTTTAAAATTGTTTTCCTTTGGAACAGAAAATATAATTTAGAACTATATATATATTATATATATTATATATATCTGAGAAAAGCTGTTCTATAGAAAAGTACACTATTTTAAAAAATATATCAAATATTGTTGGCAATCATGCTAAGCAAACAGAACTCCTGTGCAAGCTCAGAAGAAAGTGACTTTGCTATATACTTATGAAATATACCAAAAAAAATTGTTTACATACATGTATATAATTTATCATTGCAATTCAAAGAAAAGAATAGCAGATAGAATTTTTTGGAGGGAAAATGCAATTCCAATGCTCCTGCATCAGATTCAGGTGAGGTCTAAGTTTTTCTCCAAACTGAATGACATAATAGATATTCTTACCTTTCAAACTCAACTCCTTACATGGACTAGTGGCCATGCCTCTCAGCCTGTGAGAATAATCATTAATTCTGCTCCCTGGCTATTTCCCACACAGCATTTCCCAGTCCTCTTGCTTTGCAATGGAGCCATTTGACGGGCTCTACCATGTGAATTGAATAGAAATGCCTTGATAGGCACTTTCTAGATGAGACTGGCCCAAAGAGAAGACTACTCAGAACAGAGCCCCGAGCAAACTTATGATGGACATATATTATGAATGAGAAATAAATATTTGTTCTTTTATGCCTGTGAAATTTTAAGTTTAGTTCCTACCTTGGCGGATGTTTTATTCATTCACCTGTAGGCTCAGTTTCTATGAAAGGTCTACCAAGTCCTATACAAAAAAAAAAAAAAAAGTCTGCATTTGTCTGATCTTTAGTTCATTACGAATTATGCAAAATTTGGTAAATTACCTAGATCAATGTTTTGTAAGATATGTTCCATAAGTTTGCAGAAAATAAAGATTGCATAGAGATTCTAATTCATTAGTACATTGAGATTCTAAATTCCCACAGTAAATATACTCTGCCTTATAATTTGGCTTACACATTAGGTTTTCCAGCACTATTTTACCACACAGCCCTTTAGCCACAGCTGCCTAGAAACACCCACAGAGCACACTGAAGGTTGTATCAGTGCTATTATTAATCACTTCTGACAGGGAGGGAATGGAATGCTGCCCTGGGGATCAATAGAATCTTCAAATGCTCCAGCATTCTGTTTCTTATATTGGGAATCATGTGTAAAGGAACTCCTACTGTCATTCTCTAAACTGTACATATAATTGCATACACCCTTTTGAGTGTGTGGTATATTTCACAATTCAAAAAAGTTTTAAGTAATAGAGTAGTGGAATGAGGGAAATTTCAAACATACTCAAAAAATTTGAGAACTGCATTCCTCTCTTCACAGGGAAAAAGATGTGATGGCAGACTTAAGATATTTCCTAAAAAATTAATTAATTAAAACTAATGGGACTGTAAACATTCTTAAAATTTTAAATTATACTAATGTATTATTTTATAATTTAAAGCAAGAATGTGTCATATGTGTCAATATTTCCAAATTATCTAAAACATAGTGGAATGATCATAAACAAGGTGGTCTCCAAGTAAATTTTTCAAGTTATTTATCACTATTAAATAATTTTACAGAGGATGCTTAATTTTTAACTTTTAGAACGTGTGAATTAATTTCTGTGATTCTTTGGAAAATGTCAACTGTGATATACAACCTTTTTAGAAAAGGCTGTGGTTTTCAGTTGGCAACTATTTTTGTAGATGTAAAATTTTGCTGAGGCAAAAGTGTTAGGTTCATGACCTCAGGACATTTCATTTTTGTCAGGTACAACTTGGGCCTTAGGTCACTAAAATACACCTACTTTAATAGAAAACATGCCATTTCTTCATTGTTAAACATGTTTAAGTATTCCATCCAGCCATTATTATCCTTAGAATAATGATTTTTTCACCTTTATTTAGTTTTGGGTGAGTACATAAGCGAGCCTATTCTAATGTAAACGTGACAGACATTTTCTGATTTGTCCTGTACATCTTTGTCCCAACCTGTACAATTTCATAAAATTGACAGTGGAAGCATATATAATCCACATTGAATTTCTCATCCAGCACATTTTCAAAATGCACAGCTCCTAAGAGATCAGAAGGACTATTTCAAAGGGTTCTGTAGTCCCTAACAGTATACTTCCAAACAGCATGCTTCTTCATGCTGTACACCCAATTCTGCCTCCCAGGTAAGAAGGAGATCCCAGGGTGTGGAACAACATGCATATCAGGTAACTCGTGTTACTGCTGATCAAAACTCCCTTGGGAGTATGTTTCTCAGTTCCAACCTCAGCTTCTTCCTGTGGAGGTCATGGAGTTTTCTCCAAAACACATGACTATGTAGCTTAGTAAAATCATGAAACACTGGCATTTTCTTGCCTACTTTACCGAACTATTCTAGTAATACACATTAAAATGAGTAAAAATAAAACAGAATCACAGTCCAAACTTTAATGAATGTAATGCCTTTCAAAGCAACAAAATGCAAGTTTTTACTTGTAAAACCTTTGAAAGAGTTAATAGGCATGTGTTATGTTACATTGTGCTGTATTTTTAGGTTAATGAAGCTTTTATTCTCCACAAATAATATTTTTGTTCAATTGTCAACATTAGGTTTTAATGGATATGAAAAGTATTTTTCAGCAAAAATATTTCTGCAAAGTTCTCTTTTACTAATATTAAACTATTTTGAACACAAGCCTTTTGTAATATAAAATCTGCTCAAGATATTAACATTATTATATGGGGTGCCTGGGTAGCTGAACTGGTTAAGCATTGAATTCTTAATTTAGCCTCATTCATGATCTCAAGGTGAGAGATCTGGTTATGAGCTGTGCATGGATCCTTCTTAAGATACTCCCTCTCCCTCTCTCATTCTAAAATAAAGAAGAAAGAAA
>PITA01035245.1:0-10712 GCA_004023965.1 Spilogale gracilis
CCCTAGTTCCCATTTGCTTTCCTTCTGCCACTGTCCTCCAGTTTGCCCCTCATGCACCGCAAGTGAGACCATGCGATACTTGACTTTCTCTTCTTGGCTTATTTCACTCAGCATAATCTCTTCCAGTCCAGTCCATGTTGCTACAAAAGTTGGGTATTCATCCTTTCTGACGGAGGCATAGTACTCCATTGTATATATGGACCACATCTTCTTTATCCATTCATCTGTTGAAGGGCACCTTGGCTCTTTCCACAGTTTGGCGATTGTGGCCATTGCTGCGATGAACATTGGGGTGCATATTGAAACCAGGTTTTCGATAATCCACACAATTAGGTCCCAGTTATAATTATTTCTATTTACTTGGAGCTGAGGTGTTCTGTTATGTGTTGTAACAATCATACAATAGTAGTGTGCAAAAAAATAGCCACTTTATTCTTGACAGGCGGAATTTAAATCCAAAAAGAAATTAAAACGTTGGCCCAAACAATGGCTCACTTCAATATGAAAAACTAAGATTTTATAAAATATAAACAATGAAAGGAAACAACTTCACATTACATAAACTTTTTATCATAGTGGAATTTTTGGTTGAATGCCTTTTTAACACACTCTCTTGGTGTCAAGTAGAATAAGATTTTATTCCTTGCTCTACCAGCTATTAATTACTTAAGATAGTAAATTTCTCTGCATTTCAAAGTTTCCTTGTCTATGAAATAAGGAGGGATGCAGGCCTTACCTCACATGGCTAGTGAGAGAATGAGGTAAAACAGGTTAAAAAAAAAAAAGACTTGTGCTAGTCTATAACAAGCATTTGGAAGAGCTTAAGGATCTTAAAGTCTGTATATAATATAATGACCACTGAATTTTAACATTCATCATGAGGACTATTCAATAGATAGTTATAGGAATCCAAAACATTTTTTACCCTATAGACAATAAGAACTTGTTGAACAAATGAATAGATCAGATGGGAATTTGAACAGTGGAACATCGAAGAAATTTAAAGCACAGCACCATATGGGATGCATACAATTTTATAAGATGCAAAACTGATGACCAGGTAGCACAAATATTCTAATACTCTCTCTGTAATTCCATTTTCGATTAAAAGTATCTACTTAAAATTTGTAAAACATGAGATCCCTTACTGAATTCAGTTATCATAAAACTAGGGTTGGTAATAGTGTTAAATATAAACTGAATATATTTTTTTGTTTGAAAAGCTTGTTTTTCCAAAGTACATGTGATCACAAAAGAAAATTTAAATATTTCATATTAAAGAACGACATCAATAGAATCCATACTCTTTCTGGAACTTAGTCTAAAACTGAACATGAATCTCAATTTTCCTGAAATATCTCTTCACTTTTAACATAAAAAGGTAAAAACAGCTATAATAACCTAAGTCCACACAGACACACACACACACACCACACATATCAAGTTATATTTAGGATTACATTATTAAAAAGAAAACCTCCCACACATAATTTCATAATTTCATTCAATTCCTTCCTTTTACAGAGGGGCTCCTAACATGGTTTGTCTAAGTTCTAAGGTATAGTAAAACAAGAAAGTTAACCCTGGGACTTTTGGGTTTAGTACTGTACCTCCTTAAGAGTACACTGATACACTGCCGATCTTACGGAGCTACCATACAAATTAGAAACAGTGTAAGGATAATCTCTCATATATGTAAAGTAGATAAGACCTAATAAATGGATGAGAAGCAGGCAATATATGGTAGCAAAGTAGTTATAAAATTTTCATATCACACTGATTCTCAACTAATAAGTTCAAGTTTTACCAAGGAAAATGATGAACATGCAGGGTTCAAAGTGAAAATGATATTGGCTAACATTAACGCACAGAAGTAACCATAAAGAGTAGATCAGAAGATAAAAAAATTACACATAGAAGCCTTTGTAGATATATGAAGACATATGAAATATGAATAAAAGCAACTTAATGTAATTTATTAAATATTGAAGTGTGTAAGAATCATGGAGTAAAGAAAACTTCAGTCTACAGCCATACCAGCCTGAACAGGCCTGACTTGGTCTGATCTCGGAAGCTAAGCAGGGTCGGGCCTGGTTAGGACTTGGATGGGGCGGGGGGCACTGGGGCTTCTCCCTCTCTCACTCCCCCTGCTTGTGTTCTCTCTCTAGCTGTGTTTCTCTCTGTCAAATAAATAAATAAATCTTGAAAAAAAAAAAAAAGAAAGAAAACTTCAGTGTAGGGTGAAGTTAACATGAAAAGCTCCCAAATATTGAAATCTGAATTAAATCTTTCAAAGAGAAAGAAAGGATTTCTTTTCTTTCTTTCAAGATTTATGGATTAGAGAGAAAGAGAGAGAGAATAGAGGAGGGGGAGAGAGTGTCCCAAGCAGACTCCACGTGGAACCTGACTTGGGGCTCAATCTCAGAACCCTGAGGTAAAACAACCTGAGCCAAAACCAACGGTCAGATACTTAACTGACTACACCACCCAGGTGCCCCAAGAGGAGAGGATTTCAAAAAGAAAGCACAGCACAGCAGAAGCATGAACAAATTAGGCCAGAACTAACAAGAGTGAGAAGGTTTCTGATCAACGAGAGTGGAAAGGAGGACTTGTTAAAGATCACTGGTAAGTAAGGTTATTGATAGGCAGAAGGGGCATAGAAACTGAGAGAACTAGAACACCAAAGACAACAAAACAGAAGTTCTGAAAGCAGGACAGTCCTGGGAGGCAACAAGCAAGGATTCTGGTCCTAATACTCCTACTGCCTCATTATGAGCAGTCAGGAGCATCAAACTCCATCTGGCCCTCCTTGTGTTCAAAAAATAAGCAAGATACGTAATACCTAGAATTACTGTCAAGCCTAAAATACTATCTGTCACAACTAATAATAGGGAATTACTACAGGACAGGGGTCACAACATAAATGCCCACAGTCAGGGACATACAGAAAATGCCAAAAATGAACCAGCTCTAAAAATGGCAGTACTCCAAGCTTGCTGTATCATAATTGATACTTTCAGTTATAAGGAGATAAGAGGAGATGGGAGGGGCTTATGGCTCAGAAACCTCATGACCCATTCAAAAGAGAAACTATGACAAAACTTCAGCCAAAAAGTACCTATAGGAGTGGACGATCAGGGTTGCCACACTGACAATTGTTCAAGACAAGTCATAAACATGAATTTTTATGTAAAATGTTCTAATTTTTAACAATGATTCAAAATGTTTTAAAATACATAAGTAAAACATGTTTGCAGAGCATAGTTTTTAACATCTATTATAGAGATTTTTAAGCAGAACACTGACACAGTAAAAAAAAAATCACCATCACCTTTCTAGAGGATATTCATACAAAGAATGAATTGGAACCAGGTATTGATTAAAAAGGGAATAATAACAGGAAACTAAGATACTTCTGCTAAAAGGAAAGCTAAACAATAAAAAGAAAAAGAAGCAGCAGAATTTAAGGGTCTACCAAACATGAATAAAAAGCTGACCAAAGATAATTCAAAAATAACTGTGGCATTATGAAGCATTAATTCATAAAAGAAAAATAAATCACAAACATCTGAGGTTTCCTTTAAATATTTTTCTTCTCCCCCCTTAAATATTTCCACATAATAGGAACCAAATCTACTCATGAAAGCACTCCAAAAAACACATGAAGGTCACTCAGGTTTGGAAAACAGGTCAAAGTCAGTGCCGTAACCCTCGCCACGGCACACAGAGAAGCCCTGTGTTAGCACCCTGACCCGTACTACAAACGCACGACTGTAACTGCACCACGAGGTATGGCTGGCAGCCCGACCGACCTACAAACTGTGGTAAAAAAAACTGAGTGTTTATAAAATTTTAAAAATAGACTAAAATAATTTCATTTATTGAATCTAATAAAATTGGGCCTTGTATTTTTTCCCTTTCACTTTACTATAATTTATTTTCACTTTACTATAATGTATTTTACAAAATATTCATCTGCAACAGCCTAGCAACAAAGAACCAGTCCTTCACAGATAGTCTAACAAGTAGTGCTGTAGGAATGCAAACCGGAGCAGCCACTCTGGAAAACACTATGGAGGGTCTAAAAGTTAAAAATAGCACTACCCTATGACCTAGCAATTGCACTGCTAAGTACGCAGAAGATAAAAACATCGTGATTTGAGGGGGTACATGCACCATGATGTTTACAATGGCATCATCAACAATAGTCAAACTATGGCAAGAGCCCAAATGTCCATCAGCTGATGAATGGGTAAAAATGTGGGATGTGCAAAGATACAAATGTAGTGAAAAGAAGGGCCATATGTATCCCAATGTTCATAGCAGCAATGGCCACAATCACCAAACTGTGGAAAAAGCCAAGGTGCCCTTCAACAGACGAATGGATAAAGAAGATACGGTCCATATATACAATGGAATACTATGCCTCCGTCAGAAAGGATGAATACCCAACTTTTGTAGCAACATGGACTGGACTGGAAGAGATTATGCTGAGTGAAATAAGCCAAGTAGAGAAAGTCAATTATATGGTTTCACTCGCTTGTGAAGCATAAGGAGTAGCACGGAGGACATTAAAAGGAAAGGAAATGTGAATTGGGGTAAATGAGAAAGGGAGAAGAAGCATGAGAGACTGTGGACTCTGAGAAACAAACTGAAGGTTTTGGAAGGGGGTGGTGAGGGAATGGGAGAGCCTGGTGGTGGGTACTGAGGGCATGTACTGCATGGAGCACTGGGTGTGGGGCATAAAAAATGAATCTTGGAACACTGGAAAAAATAAAATAAAATAAATTATTTTTTATTATTTTTTTTTCTTTTTAATTTTTTTCAATGTTCCAAGATTCATTGCCCTGCCCCACACCCAGTGCTCCATGCAATAGGTGCCCCAAGTACCCACCACCAGGCTCCCCCATCCCTCCACGCCCTCCCCTCCAAGTCCCTCAGTTTGTTTCTGTGCCCAAAGTCTCTCTTGTTTCGTTTCTCTCCCTGGATTACCCTACTTCCCATTTACTTTCCTTCTCCTACAGGCCTCCATATCACCCCTTATGCACCACAAGTAAGTGAAACCATGTGATACTTGACTTTGTCTGCTTGGCTTATTTCACTCAGCATAATCTCCTCCAATCCAGTCCATGTTGCTACAAAAGTTGGGTATTCATCCTTTCTGATGGAGGCGTAGTATTAATTATTAAAAAAAAGATGTGGGGGGGTGTCTCTATATAATGGAGTATTACTCAGCCATCAAAAAGAATGAAGTCTTACCATGTACAATGACATGGATGGAACTAGAGTATATTATGTTAAGTGAATTAAGTCAGAGAAAGACAAATACCACATAAATTCACTTATATATGGAATTTAAGAAACAAAACAGATGAACATATGGGAAGGGGGGGAAAAGGAGAGGGAAACATACCACAAGAGACTCTAATGATAGAGAACAAACTTGAGTGTTAATGGAGGGAAGTGGGTGGGGGTAGGCTAGATGGGTGATGGGTATTACGAAGGGCACTTGTTATGATGAGTGTTCTACTGGTTGAGTGTTCTATGAAAATGGTCAATCACTAAATTCTACTTCTGAAACTGCATGTTAACTAGAATTTAAATAAAAATTTGAAAAGGGAAAAAAATAATTAAAGAGAAAAAAGTGCTGTTTTATAAGTAATAAATTTTTAATGTTACAAAAAGGGTAAAAGTTATAGTAAAACGTTTTTAAAAACTAAGTAAAAATCTATCAACAGTATATCTGGTGTGCTTTTTTTTTGCTGAAAGGAAATATTTATTTAAATAGGCTTAAAATCTCTTATGTCTTGGCAACTTAAAATGCTAAGTACATCTCTGGGTTGTACAAAATTACATTTTTGCATTCACACAGAACCAATTGTATTAAAAACCATGAGAAAAAAAGTCAGTATGTCAAAAACTACAATAATTTTTAAATAAAGTTAACTTACCCATTACTACATAGGACTTAAATCGTGTTGACAATCTGTCCACAAAGGCACTTAAAATTTCCAATCCCATTAATGATACCTACAGATAGAAAGAAATTTTAATGAATACAAAGTACCAATGCCTTCTTTCATATCAATTAGCATCACTGACATCTATTACCAAGTTTTTTTTAAAAATGAGGAGACTGAAGTCTTAAGGGGTAAAAACAATCATGAGATTAGGGCACCCTATTCTCAAATAGTTCAATAATAAGTGTATAAATATACAGGAAGATAGTGATAAAGTGTATCTGGCAAAATGTTAGTAACTGGATTAGGTGAAGGGTACAAAGAAGTTCTTGGACTATACATGCAACTTTCCTGTTATGTTGAAATGTTTCCTAAATGAAAGTTAAAAATAACAGCACCTTTAATTATACAGAAATTCCAGCTTTTGTCTATGATAGAGACACTGGAAAACAATACCACTCCCACTGTAATAAGAAAAGGCCAAATAATCTATAGAACCATATCTATTCTTGAATCCATCAGAAAGCTGAAGTTGTAGAATAATCAACTAGCCTGAAATTGAGGAAAGATAGATGTTCCCAAGAAGAGATAGGACATAAGCAGTAGGACACATGTGGGAGTGGACAGAAGGAAAATGAAAATGTGATACAAGTGGGTTAAGAGTTCAACTAGACTTAACTCATTGTTAATAACTGAATGTGGGCTAACAGGAAAACACATAATCCCTAGTAGCCACAGACACAAAAAGAGAGACACCCATTTACAGGCTCTTTCCCCACAAACCTCCACTGGACACTTGTGATTGGAAAAAGTATCTCTTGGTTGTACAGGTCTTACAAAGGGAAGCAGCTGCCTCCGTAGAAGGCACAAACCTTTCCTTCCCCATACTGTTGTTTTGTAAAAAAAAAAGGTATGAAGCTATGGAGAGCAAAGCAAGAATTGTCACCCCAGGGCACAGGCAAAAACTCACTGCTGGTGAGCAAAGAGGAAAAGAAAAAAAGTTTTCTACTTCAGAGGGAGAAGCAGAAAATCATCCTGGGTTCAGATGATTATAGAGGTCTACAGATGAGGCAGAGGCAGGATCTCTGATAAAGCCTCATTCCCCAAGACTCAAAATCAAAGGCTCCTAAGACTTAAGCGGGACCAGAAAAACAACACTTCCACTCCCCACCACTAGGTTAGCAAGGACAGTGCAAGGAGCACTTTACCACTGCAGAAGAGAACATGGAGAAAAACCCTCTACGAAGCACGGGGAAAAAGGGAAGGTATGAAGTGAAGGGTGATACAAAAACACTGAGTGGCCAACAGTTAATTCCACCGCTAGGTATATATCCAAAGGAATTAAAGCAGGACACAAACAGATACCTGAAAGCCAATGTTCATTACAGCATTATTCATAAGAGCTAAAAGGTATAAAAGCCCACATGTCCATCAACTGATGGACAGAGAAAATGTGGTATATGTACTCAGTCAAAAATATGGTCATAAATAGAACTGATTGGTGTATGTTACAGCATGAAGGAACCTTGAAAACACTGTAAGTGGGAACAGTCACAAATGGCCACGTGCTGTATGATTAAACTTATAAGAAATGTCCAGGATACGCAAACCTATAGAGATAGAAAGTAGATTAGTCATTGTTTAGAACTAGGGAATGTGGGGAGATAAGGTGGTATCTGCGAAAGAGTACAGGAATCTTCTTGAGGTGATGGAACTATTCTAAAGTTAACTGTGCTGATGGTTGTGCTATCTGTAAATATAAGAAAAAAAATCAGTGAATTCTGCACTTCAAGTGAATAAACTGTATAGTGTGTAAATTATATCAATAAAGCTGTTAAAACACAATTGAAAAATCTACAAATAGACTCACAGACTTAACAGACTTTACCGATGATAAAAGCAGTATCTCCAATCAGCGGGAAAACATGCATACTTGGTAAGATCTCACTAAGGAATCTATCCCTAAGATATACTAACAAAATTACTAAAGAACATATGACTATTATTCACTGTAAGAGGCTGGAAACAATCCAAACATCAACATGAGACAGGTTCAATAAACTATGGTATATCCATACTACAGGGTACTGTAACACTAAAAATAAAAATGAGGACTACCCTAATTCTGCTATGCAATAACCTCCATGATACTGTTTTCTTTAATATTTATTTATTTATTTTATAGAGAGAAGGGGGAGGAGAAAGGGAGAAAATCTCAAGCAGACTCCCTGCCGAGTGTGGAGCCCCACTCAAGTCTTGATCTCAGGACCCTGAGATCATTAACTGAGCTGAAATCAAGAGTCAGACACTTAACCAAATGAACCACCCAGGTGCACCTCCATGATATACTGTTAAGGGAAAAAAGTAAATTGAGACAATGTATATATATATACAGAGAGGACTCACAAGTAGCTATAGTTAAAAATGTTGACTAAAAATAACAGCAATGGAAAAATAATCAGAAAAAAAACCTGTAATGGTTAGGAACAGACCATAAGGAATAGAGAAGTCAGACTATCTTGAATACACCATATTTGTAGCAATAACTAATTTCATTGAAAACAAAATAAGTGAACCTAAACATATACCAAATTAGTATTATAATCACACAAAAGACTATTTCAAGTGACTTTATAGTGATTTGATTATCTCTCTCTGGGGGGACATATCCTAAAAACATACACTAAACTCTGAAAAAAAGAAACGTCAATGCTTTTAGAAATCCTGTGGATCGAAGAAAATAGAAGACATACAGAAGCAATACAAAAGTGCAGCCCTGAAACTAAATAGAATCACTATGAACTCATGAAGTATTTTTCTTTAAAATTAAATGAGACTTATCCTATTCACTGAGAAAAATCTAGAAACAATCAAACGAGTAATAATGAGTTCCACTAGCGCTCACATACATACTATTTCTCATTAAAAAGAGCAAGAGAATTGGCTGATTCCAGGGTAGGAATAGGAAAAAGGACATCTTGTGATACCAGACAGTGAAAATGCTATAAGAGATTACTAGGGTCATGTCAAGATACATTTAAATACTAACAAGCATCACCTTGAAACACATTAGATATGTTTTAATACAAGAATTCATAATGATAAAAACTTTGGCCAATGTTGGAGGATGCTAGAAGACCACCTTAATATTTTGACAATTAGTAAATGAAAGAATCATATGAACTACAGGCATACCTCAGAAATACTGTGGATTCTGTTCCAGACCACTGCAATAAAGGGAATATCGCAACAAAGTGAGTCAAGTGAACTTTTTCATTTCCCAGTGCATATACAAGTCATGTTTACCCTGTATTTTGCTCTCGTAAGCATGCAATATCATTATGTCTTAACAAAAGTAAATACCTTAATAATAAAATACTTTACTGCTAAAAAATGTTAGCCATTATCTGAGCTTTCAGCAAGTTTTGATCTTTTGGCTTGTGGAGGGTCCTGCCTCATGCTGATGGCTGCTGACCAGTCAGGGTGGTGGTTGCTAAAGGCTGGGGTGGCTGGTGGCAATTTCTTAAAAACAAGACAACAATGAATTTTGCCACAACGATTAACTTTTCCTTTCATGAATGATTTCTCTGTAGCATGTGATGCTGTTTGATAGCATTTTACTCACAGAATTTCATTCAAAATTGAAGTCAATGTTCTCAAACTCTGATGCTGCTGATCATCTAAATAAATGTAATATTTGACATCTTTGGCTGCCATCTCAACAATCTTCACAGCATCTTCACCAGGAGGAGACCCCACCGCAAGAAAAACGATCTCCTCATTCATAAGAAGCAAATCCTCATCTGCTCCAGTTCTGTCATGAAATTATAGCAACCCAGTCATATTTTCAGGCTCCATTTTTTTCCAGGTTATTTTAATTCCGGTTAGGTAACATACAGTGTTACATGAGTTCAGGTGTACAATGTAGTAATTCAACACATCGCCCTATGCTCATCAGGAAAGGTACATCCTTTGATACCCATCACCTAATTAACCCATCAGAATATCCAACGGGAAAAAGACAGTCTCTTCAACAAATGGAGTTGGGGAAACTGGACAGCAACATGCAAAAGAATGAAATTGGACCACTTTCCTATACCTTACACAAATACTAATTAACTCCAAATGATTAAAGACCTAAGTGTTAAGACCTGAAACCATAAAAATCCTAACAGAGAACATAGGCAGTGACTTCTTTGACACTGGCTGTAGCAACTTCTATATGTGTCTGAGGCAACAGAAACAAAAGCAAAAATAAATTATTGTGACTACATCAAGATAAAAAGTTACTGCACAGCAAAGTCTCCACGTCTAATTCTAGTTTTCTTGGTACTTCTAAAACATTGGCAGTTATGCCCTCCACTGAATGCCTCAAAGCCATCATCTCCCAAACTCCTGTTTATGTTGATATTTTGATCTCTTCCCAGGAATCACAAATGTTCTTGGTATCTAAAAGGGTGAATCCTTTCCAAAAGGTTTTCTATTTACTTCAATTTACTTTGCCCAGACCCATCACAAAATCACCATCTATGGCAGCTATAGCCTTATGAAATGTATTTCTTAAATAATACATTAAAATCAGAATTACTCCGAGACCCATGGGCTGCAGAATGGATATTGTGTTAGCAGGCACGAAGACAGCAGTACTTCTCACTGTACATCTCCACCGCAGCTCTTGGGCGACCAGGTTCATTGTCAATGAGCAGGAGTATTTTGAAAGGAATCTTTTTTCCCTAACAGTAGGTCTCAGCA
>PITA01035246.1:0-10710 GCA_004023965.1 Spilogale gracilis
CAAGGTGCCCATCAACAGATGAATGGATAAAGAAGATGTGGTACATATATACAATGGAATACTATGCCTCCATCAGAAAGGATGAATATCCAACTTTTGTAGCAACATGGACTGGACTGGAAGAGATTATGCTGAGTGAAATAAGCCAAGTAGAGAAAGTCAAGTATCACATGGTTTCACTTACTTGCGGTGCATGAGGCGTAACCTGGAGGACAGTGGGAGAAGGAAAGTAAATGGGAAGTAAGGTAATCCAGGGAGAAAAATGAAACAACAGAGACTTTGGACACAGAAACAAACTGAGGGACTTGGAGGGAGGGGGGTGGAGGGATGGGAGAGCCTGGTGGTGGGTACTGGGGGTACCTATTGTGTGGAGCACTGGGAGTGGGGAATGGGAAATGAATCTTGGAACACTCGGGAAAAAAATTTAAGTAACAATAAAAAAAAAAGAAAAAAAACTGCTAAAAAAAAAAAAACACTTCTTTCAAAAATATGTAACCAAGTCCTAACAGCCTTCTTGAGAAAGAGAATTTGCACCTCAATAGCAAACCCTCTAAATCCCGTGTCTGTACTCAGGGTCAAGGAAAGGAAGTACCTTCTCTGGAAATCTACAAACTGAATGTGCATTCCAATTTCAACCATGAATCCTAGAAGCCACGATGGTTTCAAAATTTTACTGTACAGATTCACAATGAATGGAGAGGCTGTGACAATTATATTTAAATGTCAAATGTGTCATTTTCCCCTTACTGACAACTATTGAAGATTAGGTTACAAATATTTGATTAAAAATTATTCCATAAATAAAACTAGTTTCCAAAAACTTAGTTTTATGGGAAGTTTAGAAAAACAAAGAATGTGACTTGTCTTGCAACAGCAAAGAATACTAGGGAAGTCTGGAGACTTTTCCCTTTATTATGAAATTAATAGAGATGAATAGAAAACTTTTTAAAAATGTCCATATATACAATGGAATATTACACCTCCATCAGAAAAGATGAATACCCAACTTTTGTAGCAACATGGATGGGATTGGAGGAAATTATGCTGAGTGAAATAAGCCAAGCAGAGAAAATCAATTATCACATGGTGTCACTTACTTGTGGTGCATAAGGAGTAACATGGAGGACAGTAGGAGAAGGAAAGGAAATGTGAACTGAGGTAAATCAGAGAGGGAGATGAAGCATGAGAGACTGTGGACTTTGAGAAACAAACTGAGAGTTTCAGAAGGGAGCAGGGTGGAAAGATGGGTGAGCCTGGTGGTGGGTATTAAGGACGGCACTTGTTGTATGGAGCACTGGGTGTGGTGCATAAACAATAAATATTGGAACATTGAAAAATAAAATAAATTATTTTTAAAAATGCAATTTTTAAAACTATGTCATCACCATAATACATCAAATTTCATATATTTACATCATTAGATTATATTTTTGTTCCTTACAACATAAATCATAACTGATTTGGTATATACTTAAATGTGACTTTATTACAATGTAAGCATTTTTTAATGCTACGTAGTCTTATACTTATTATGTTAATGGTTACATAATAGGCCCATCAAATGTTTACCTAATCATTTAAGTAATAAATTGCATATAAAGGTTGTTTCTAATTATTTCCTGTTTTTAAAAACTGTTAGTGTAAAATAATAGAAAATATATATTTATTGGTCTCTGCCCCCAGGTCCTAGAACAAAGCTCTTAAAACCCTGTAATTGTCTAAGTCACAAGAGCACCAGAAGAATCTTGGTGGTTTTTTTTTTTTTTTTTAAGATTTTATTTATTTGACAGAGAGAAGCACAGCCAGAGAGGGAACACAAGCAGGGGGAGTGAGAGAGAGAGAAGCAGGCTTCCTGCCGAGCAGGGAGCCCAATGTGGGACTCGATCCCGGGTCTCCGGGATCATGACCTGAGCCAAAGACAGTCGCTCAACCAACTGAGCCACCCAGGCGCCCCGAATCTTGGTGTTTTAATAGATAATCTTTGACCCTGGTTCTTGATACAGAGCTCATAAATCCCTTGGAATTTTCTGGGTGATAAGAGTATCTTCTGTTTTAATGAGACTACTATTGATAGTCTCCTGGATAGCTTCAAGATGGAGGCTGGTTACCAGAAAGACTACGCCATGGTTCAAAGCTCAGAACTTTCAGCCCCTCCCTCCCCAAATAATAGGAGAGAGGCTGGAGATGGAGTTAAAGATTATCACACCTATATGATGAAGCTTCTGTAAAAACCCCAAAAGTATGGGGTTCAGAGAGCTTCTAGGCTGGCGTACACATCGACATGCCAGGAGGTATGTAACTTGTGGCATAACTCCACGGGGACAGTATCCCTCACCTGGGGACCCTGCTGAAGCTTGTCCTGTATATGCCTTCATCTGTTTCTTCATTCCTACCGTTTATTATAACTCTACAATAAACTAGGAAACTGTTTCTCTGAGTTTCATGAGCCATTCTAGCAGATATTCAAGCCTAAGGAGGAGGTTATAAGAACCCCGATTTGTAGTGGGTTGGTCAGGAGCCTGGGTGACACCCTGGGACTTGTGATTTGCATCTGAAGTGGGAGCAGTCTTGTGGGGCTGAGCCCTTAACTTATGGAATCTGACACTAACTCTAGGTAGACAGTATCAGAACTGAATTGAATCATAGAACACGCAGCTGGTATAATGCAGAATCACTTGATGTGTGGAAAACCCACAGATCTGGTATCAGGAGTGTTGTGAGTGTAGTAATAGTGTGGGAGTAAAGGAGAAACACATGAGGATTTTTTCCCAACTCAGACAGTAATACCTTTACTCCATTTTTCTGAATTTAGAATTTAGGCTGAAGTTTCCAAAACAGATAAATGATAAAGGCTACATCCAAAAGGGTATCAACATTTGTATGGTTCTTGAGCTATATTGCTGAATTTCTTTCAAAATAAATAACCATATACAGAAAAAGTCTTGATTTTAATCAACTCAAAAAAAATTAAACACTGCCATTTAAAAATTATTTTTGTTCAATCAATTCATTTTTAATTTTAATTTGGCTTTCTTTGATTTGTAGAGAAGGAAAAAAATCCCATCTTTATATATTTTTCAATACAGTTCCCTAAGCTCTATGGGGACAGAAACTGTATCTTTTTATTTTAGTATTTCTCATATAGTGTAGTAGAAAGGGGACAGAATTTGGAGCCTAAAAGGCCTGGGTCAAGGACCTATTTTGCTACTTATTTGATCTGTGAGCTTGGGCAACTTATCCTCTCAAAGTCTCAGTTTTCTCTACTACGAAGTGGTATAATCGGTTCTACTTCATGTGGATTCAATGTAAAATGACTGGCATATTCCAGGAACCTAATAATTATTAGTTCTCTTCCCACACATTATATATGAGGGATAAGCAAGCTCATGTCTTTTCCATTTCATGACTGAGTTCTTACTCTTATCGAATTGAGTACATTTTATAATATTTACCAAATATATTTTTATTTTTCAGTATTTTAGGGAGCCTGGATACTTTGATCCAGTTTCAATTCTGTTTTCTGAGGCCAAATCTATTTTTTTGTTTGTTTGTTTGTTTTTTGTTTCTACTGGTAGGGTGGAGACATTTAACGCAATAAATATATGAGGTGAAGTCACTGTAAGAAGAAAACACACAAAGGTCTATGTCTACTTTTGTGTTAGTTGCGTCTCCCAAGGACATTGCCATTGTTGAAAAGTCTTCATTGGAATTTCTGTGAAGTACAACCTTTATATAGATACATACACACATGCACACATACATGCACACAGGTTTTGGAATATGATATTAGAGGTTCAGGTGGGTACCAATATGAAGAATTTTTCAACTTGAATTTTTAAAAAACTCAATATAAAATGAGAACACTTTTCTTATGTGATTCATAAAGTAGCTTCTGGGAGCAATTTTAATGACAAAATACAAACTTATCTTGACAGATTACAGCCTGATTGATAATATGATCATCCAACAGGACAACTTCAAAGACTGCAATATATGAATTCTGGGTGTTTGCTACTGAAAGCAAGTGGTGGTTTTACTTTATATTTAGTCATGAGTTGTAGGTCCTGAAGCAATAAACCTAGTGCCAAATGAATACCTTTTATAAAACTCAAGAAAAATGTAACCTTCTTTTGCATTGAAAATTTCTATTGATACATCAATTATACATTTCTAAAGTATTTATTGAGTACCTATTATGCCATCTGGGACATACTTCAAGGGATAGGAGATACATATCTTCTCCAAAAGTTAATTGTGTCAGTTAATCATCAAAGAACTAATAAGAAAACATATAATAGACATAACTATACACTTGTATCTGAGAAAATTCCCCTATAGGTATAAAATAGAGGAGATATGATATCGCATTGGTATCTGTAAAAAAGATCAACATGGGGGTAGAGAACAGCAAAATTTTCAGTAGACAATATACTTTGTATGAATTAACAATGTGGCCATTCAAAAAAACAACATCAAAAAAATAAGACCATATTAGCCTAGAGTACCCGGAGTATAGTACTAGAAGTAAGTAATTGATAACCACTCCACTCTAGCTTGTCAGACCCTCAACTACAGCATTCAATTTTGTGCAGAGCTCATTAAAGAGAATCATAAACAAATGAGATTGTGTTTTGGCAGTGTGCCAAAAAGACAGTGTGAAGGACTCAAAATTCATGCCACCTTGAGCCTAGATAAGAGAAGAGCTAGGAGAAGCAAATGATGGTAATATTGAGATATTTTAGTCTGTTGTGGGGATGGGAGATTTGACTTCTCCCCTACGGCTCTAGGAAGCTATATACGAACAATACTGGTTATTGATAAGAGATATCAGAGCAATAAAGATTTCCAACCAATATAGGTCAATGTTTTCCAAAAATGTCTGGGCTGCTCTCCAAGGTTATGAGGGCCCCATCACTTAGAAGTATTCAAGCACAGACAACAGGCATTCAGACATTGAGATCATTACTAGTAGCTAACTTCTCCTTCCACTGGCTAACATAGGTTAAGTCAGTGGTTCTCAAACAGTGTGCATCAGTATCCTCTGGATGGCTTGTTAAAGCACAAATTCTAGACCTGACCTCGGAGTTTCTGACTCAATAGATCTAGAGAGAGACTTGAGAATTTGCATTTTAACGAGCTCCCACATCATGCTGCTGGTCCAGAGAATCACTTTGAGAAGGACTGGGTGAAACAAGCACTTGTTGGGGTGCCTTAGAAATGCTAGCCTGGAACAAGAGTTTGGATGAGGGGACTTTTCCTCCAGCCCAGCAGCAGTTATAAGACATTCAACATCAAACTGTGTGATATAAATTATAAGGGCTGTAGTAAAGGAAAATGAGCAGGCATGTTAAGGAGGGAAGGAATTTAACCAAAGCATGCAGGGAAAGTAGAGCAAAATAGGCAAAAAAGTGGAATAACAACCAATCAGATATAAGAGTTGAAGTTAGTATAGTGAAATACACTTTTGAATGCCTGATCATTTTTCTGGCATTTTCATCCCCCCACACATTCCACCCCAGCCTTCTTCACCATTTCCCTTGTGCAGTCAGCAGACTCCTCTACACATAGCAATACAGAGAAAAAAGTCTCCTGCTTTTTTTTTTTTTCTTCAAAAGTTTGGGCTCTTAATAGAAGAAGGACTCCTACCACCAAGAAAAAGATTAGTATGAGTGAAAGCAAACTCACCATCCCAGCGCTAGAAAATGATTCTCCAGGTTTTCCAGAAAGGGGGAGTTGTGGACCTAGTGGACAGAAGACTCCAGGGTAGTAATATGGGCTTCCCACTTGATACCTTGGCTCACCTTAAGCCTCTGGGACCTGGATATAGGAAAATTCTGATTTTACTGAAATTGTTTTCATAACCCTTCAGGATAATGGCTTGAAATGAAATGGAACTGTTGGAAAAACTGTCACATTAACTGTATACCTCATGCTCTGAGATGCACCTGCTACAGGAGTATAATGTGTTCTTGGAACAAAGAACAGGCTAACCTGGTACAGGAGAATAATTTGGAAAGAGAATGAAAAATTAGGTTGGTTAAGCAAGGTGACACCAGAATATGATGGACTTTGATGGAGAGGTTTTTAGCTCCTGTGCTTAAATGCAAAGTTATCTGGCCTGAAGGGTCACTTTGAAGGCTACTCAGATTTCTAGTACCCGTTCCTTAAACTTTTTTTTCCCCACAACTTAAGGACAGGCTAACACTTTTAGCATTCGTCACTGGGATTGACCCTTTGCTGAAATCTAAACAGAAAAAGGTCTCATCCCCTTACCATCCAAGAACTTGCCCTTCATTTGATACCTGGTAATACTTACCTGATGTCTTACAGAATTATTTTAGCCAACTATCACCTATTCATAGTCACGAATGTGAGTTATCAATTTGCCTATATATGCATATTATTTTATTTTATTTTAAAGATTCTATTTATTTGACAGAGAGAAACACAGCTAGAGAGGGAACACAAGTGGAGGGACCAAGAGAGGGAGAAGCAGGCTTCCCACCGGGCAGGAAGCCTGATGTGGGGCTCAATCCTGGGTCTCCGGGATCATGACCTGAGCCGAAAGCAGTCGCTTAACCAACTGAGCCACCCAGGAGCCCCAATATATATATATTTTTAAATATTTTATTTATTTATTTGACAGAGAGAAACATAGCTAGAGAGGGAGAAGCAGGCCTCCCGCCGAAGCAGGAAGCCTGATGTGGGGTTCAATCCCAGGTCTCCAGGATCATGACCTGAGCCGAAGTCAGTCGCTCAACCAACTGAGCCACCCAGGCGCCCCTGCCTATATATTTTTAAGTGGCTGATCATCTTTTGGTTGATGCCAGATAAATTTTGTAAATGGGTGACTTTATTGGAAATAAATGAGTCTTATCTTCAAACAAAAAGCATGCATTATTTTTATATTTTCAAGAGAGTTTTCCTAATCACTAGCTGGGTAATTCCCTAAACTATCCCAAAGATTTATCTGGATATCGTATGAAAAAATTCCTATGGCTATTAGTTCATTAAACTTCATTTTAAAAGGGGCAAAGGACTGAATAGAAACTCCTTTAAAAAAGAGATACAAATGGTCAATAAGCACAGAGGAAGATGTTCAATATCATTAATCATTAGGGACATGCTTTGGATAGATATTATCAAAAACATGGAAAACAGCAAGTGTTGGCAAGGATGTAGAGAAACTGGAATCTGTGTGTGCTCACAGTGGGAATGTAAAATGGTCCCCTCACTATAGAAAACGGTGTGGCGGTTCCTGAAAAAACTAAAAATAGAATTACCATATGACTCAGCAATTCCACTTGCAGCTTACCCAAAATAATTAAAATCAGGGACTTGAATAGGTATTTGTAGACCCAGGTTCATGGCAGTATTATTCAAAATAGCCAAAAAGTGGAAGCTACTCAGGTATCCATCAACAAATGAATGGATAAGCAAAATATGATATATACATACAATGGAATATTACTCAGCTTTAAAAAGGAGGGAAATCCTGACTCATGCTACTTCATGGATGGACCTTGAGGACATTATTTAAGTGAAAGAAACCAGTCACAGAAACACAAATACTGCATGAGTTCACTCAGATGAGGTACTTAAAGGAGTCAAATTCCTGGACACAGAAAGTCGTTCATTGCTAGGGGATGGAGAGAAGATGAAAAGGGCTCTGGAGATGTTGGTGATGGTCGCACAACAATATGAAGGTATTTTATACACTGAAGTGTCACCCAAAAATGGTTAAGATGTTAAAATACACACACACACTTTTAATGGCAATTATTTTGTTAGTGAGATTGGTTATGCTTGTAATATTGACTTTAGGGTCACATTTTTACTTTAGGGTTAGTTTCTTTGCTCATTTTTAACATTGTAATTGGCATCTTATTATTAATTTTTAAAAGCATGTATGTAATAAAGATAAAACTTATTTTTTTAAAGCAGTTGCTTTATTTAGACACTGATGTAGACAGAGAGATTACTTAAGAATTGCAGACACTTACCACGGATTGCTTCCCCAATTGTTAAATAGATTTTACTAAAAGTTCAAATTTAGAATGCTCTTCATTTTAAAAATCAGAGATCTAGATCATCCTTCTTGCCACTGTATTTAATTTAGCATTACTTTATAAAATGCTGGCTGGTTTTGCAAGTGTTGCTTTAAATTTTTTTGAAACAAAACAAGAAAAATATGATAGTTTGGATATACATAGACTTATAACAGTGGGCTTGCCTTACAGGATATTAGATAAGGTGACTTTCATCTCATTCCTCTGATCCTAAAACTAGAATCCACTTTGAAAAATTCACCTATCTTCTGTCCTCCCCTCTGTGCATGAAACATTTATTTGGTTTCCCGAATGAAAGTTAAAAACATTATTCTGAGAATTGGTACTTGTCACCCAGAGTCATTCACCAACTGCGAAGAGAGAAGCAGGGGGAGAGGGCAAGAGCAAGAAACAAAGGGATAGAAGGCTTAACAAATTTTAGCTTCCATTTTGCAGTTTTAAAGAATATAAAATACTCACATAGGGGCAGGAAGTTAGAGTTAGTGCACTAAAAGGGTAAACAGAAGGACAGGAGGAGTTGGCAAAAAAAATGTAAAGCTCAGACAAACAGTAGACCTTCCATGTTACTGAAATAAATCACTAGCCAAACCAGAATCTTGACTAGGCACATGGAGCCACATGGAGCATGCTTGGTATCCTACACCTTATGTATACCTCTCATGAGGCCAGGACCCAGTGCTCTCACCAAAATGATCTTAGATTCACAGTGGCAAGACATGCAACCTTCTGTCAACAGAGCCATGAAAATAGCATTGGCCTTCACTTCCACTGGCCTATGCCCTCTAAAAAGTCAACGGGGAACTAAAAGCAAACAAGCACTGTGCCAAAAAAATTAAGTAATGGACTTTTGACACACTTAATGACTTTCAACATTCAGCATGTCTTTAAGAAAGAAATCAATGCTTATTCATAAAAAATTGTTTCCCAACAGTAAGAGGTACATTTTTAAAAAATTATATATTTCTTAGAACATTGATGACCTTAAAAATATATAATGATAGAAAATATTTTTAATATCATCTCAAGGACTGTACAAACCAATGAAAACTATTAAATTACACCTTTTGGCAAAGGTAAGATCATGACTGATATTCAAAAACTTGTAAAAGATTTGTATTTATTCCATTATCAATTATTAAATGAGGGAAGGAGGCAAAGGTGTCAACCAATTCAAAGAAGAAATTAAAGAACCTCAAATTAGGGCACCTGGGTGGCTCAGTTAAGCAGCTGCCTTCAGCTCAGGTCATGATCCCAGGGTCCTGGAATTGAGCCCCATTTTGGGCTCCCTGCTCAGGGGGGAGCCTGCTTCTCCCTCTCTCTCTGTCTGCCACTCTGCCTACTTGTGCTCTATCTCTCTGTCAAATAAATAAATATAATCTTTAATAAAAGGCACCTTGGAAATCAAAGAAGAACTTAAACATTTCATGGAAACCAGTGAGAATTAAGATACACCTATCCAAAACCTATGGGATACAGCAAAGGCGGTCCTGAGGGGGAAATACAAAGCCATCCATGCCTCACTCAAAAAAAATTTGAAAAATCCCAAATACACCAACTCTCTTTACACCTTAAAGAACTGGAAAATCAACAACAAATTAAGCCAACCCACACACAAGAAGGGAAATAATTAAGATTAGAGCAGAGATCAATGAATTAGAAACCAGAGATACAGTAGAACACATCAATGAAACTAGAAGCTGATTCCTTGCAAGAATTAGTAAGATCGATAAACCATTGGCCAAAGTAATCTAAAAGAAAAGGGAGAGGACCCAAGTTAATAAAATTATGAATGAAAGGGGAGAGATCACAGCTAACACGAAGGAAATAGAAACAATCATCAGAAACTATTATCATCAGTTTTATGCCAGTAAGTTAAACAACCTAGAAGACATGGATGCATTCCTGGAAACCTATAAACTTCCAAGACTGAAACAGGAAGAAATTGACAACCTGAATAGATCAATAACCAGCAACAAGATTGAAGCAGTGATCAAAAACCTCCCAAAAAACAAGAGCCCAGGACCTGACAGATTCCCTGGGGAATTCTACCAAACATTCAAAGAAGAAATAATACTTATTCTCCTGAAGCTGTTTCAAAAAATAGAAACAGAAGGAAAACTTCAAGACTCTTTCTATGAAATTAGCATTACTAGAATCCCCAAACCAGGCAAAGACCCCAACAAAAAGGAGAACTTCAGACAGACAAATGTCCCTGATGAATATGAATGTCAAGATTCTTAACAAGATTCTTGCTAATAGGATCCAAGAGTACATTAAAAAGATTATCTACCATGACCAGCTGGGATTTATCCCTAGGATGCAAGGATGGTTCAACATTCGCAAATCAATCAATGTGATAGGACAAATCAAAAAGAGAAGAAAGAACCACATGGTCCTCTCAGTTGATGCAAAAAAGCATTTGACAAAATACAGCATCCGTTCCCGATTAAAACTCTTCAAAAAATAGGGATAGAGGGAACATTCCTCAACTTCATAAAATCTATCTGCAAAAAACCCACAGCGAGTATCATTCTCAATGGGGAAAAATGGACAGCCTTCCCATTGAGATCAGGAACAAGACAAGGATGCCCACTCTCATCACTGTTGTTCAACATAGTGTTAAAAGTCCTAGCAACAGCAA
>PITA01035247.1:0-10712 GCA_004023965.1 Spilogale gracilis
GGGGTCTACAGGGCGTGGACTGTAGCTGTGGGGGTGACCGTGCCACTGGGGTCTACAGGGCGTGGGCTGCTCTCCAGACTGGAGGTCTGACTTCGAGGAACGGGAGGAGCCGTCTTAAATGAAGCAGCTGGGAAAGGTGTCCCAGGGCGAGGTCACAGGGTCGGTCACTCTGTCCGGGACACGCGGGCGTCCCTCTACGGGCAGCAGGTGTCCCGGGACGAGGTCGCAGGGTCGGTCACTCTGTCCGGGACACGCGGGCGTCCCTCTACGGGCAGCAGGTGTCCCAGGGCGAGGTCGCAGGGTCGGTCACTCTGTCCAGGACACGCGGGCGTCCCTCTACGGGCAGCAGGTGTCCCGGGGCGAGGTTGCAGGGTCGGTCACTCTGTCCGGGACACGCGGGCGTCCCTCTACGGGCAGCAGGTGTCCCAGGGCAAGAAGGCTCCCACTCTGGGCTTAGTGTTCAGGACAGCACTTTGAAGCCGCTGATAAGTCTGTTGTAAAGAAATGGGTTCGACTCTGTGTCCTCCAAACGCCCTCGCGCAAGACGCCGTGACCTCGAGGAGGCAGGGCCACAGCTCCTCCGTGGCTACCGTGACTTGATAAGGTGGCGGGCGGCCTGAGACCCGGCGTGGGCAGGACCGGCCCCACCGGGACGCTCCGCGGGAGAACCTGCTCGTGGCTCTGTCTCCGGCTTCGGGTCATGGCCAGCACGGCTGGGGTCCCCCGGCTCGTGGACCCGTCCCTCCATCTCTGCCTCCATCTGTGTGGTGACCCTCCCTACAGGGTTTCTGTGTTCGAATTCCACTCCTCACATGGCCACTGCAGGAATCCAGGGAGGCCGCGGGGCGGTGGGAGTGGGGGAGGTCGTCAGGGAGGGGGACACAAGCCAGGCTCAGCATGTCCCCAGGACGTCTCAGTGAACTTGCAGGAAGGAGCTCACAGGGCCACAGCCTGGGACAGCTCAGAGGCCCCAGAAAGCTCTGGTCGTCGATGAGCCTAGTGGCGAGGGGCGTGTCGGGACCGGACGTGGAGGACGAGAGGCAGTAAAGGGCCGCCGTCTGTTGGTCTGACAGCTGAGGCTGGAGGGCACGTTCCAAGTGGGAGGATGTCCGCCTCTGCGTGGCCCCCTTGAGAGAAAGACACACACGCACGTGTGCAAAGGGGGCTTTGGAGGGAAATCCCACTGAGCACTTACCCTATGACCGAGGATGACCCTGGGCCCCTGGAGTCCCCCTCTCCAAGGTCTGAAGGGAGTCAGATCCAAGGAGACAGGAAGGAGAGGGCAGGCTCGAGGGGAGCGGGAACAAAGTTGGTATTCAGTGTTTCAGTTCGGGAAGATGGTGGCAATGATACTTAATGCTACTTAACTCGGTACTTAAAAATGGCGAAGGGACACCTGGGTGATTGGGTCATTAAACGGCTGCCTTCGACTCAGGTCATGACCCGGAGACCCAGGATCGAGCCCCACATCGGGCTCCCTGCTCGGCGGGAAGCCTGCTTCTCCCTCTCCCTCTGCCCCGCCCCCTGCTTGTGTTCACCCTCTTTCTTCCTCTCTCCCTGACAAAATAAAAAAATAAAATCTTTAAAAAGGAAATAGAAAATAAAAAACGCCTGGCGAGGAAGGGACAGCTTACGTACATCTGACTACAGTGAGAGAAGACGGTGATCCCGTGCCGGCAGAAGGCTGATGGCCGGGCCCCTAGGTGCCACGGTGGCGCTCCCCGCGGACCCCTGTGTGCTCTGTCACGGCCCACCCAGCCCCAGGGGTCCCTGATCTGAGAAGGCGGGTGACTGTCCCCCATCCTCTGGTATGTGTGGGGGCTGGCAGAACTGTGTCTCCACGGTGGCCACTTCCTTGTGTCACCACGAGACATCCAGGATCCCCGTTCACGGAGCTCAGGGCGATTTACAGACGGAGGGTTAGAGTGGGGCACGCAAAGCCCCCAGAAGGGGGTCAGAGCAGCCCCCTCTGCCCCGGGACCTGGGACGTGCTCCGCAGGGCACAGGCTGGTCGCCATCCCCGCTCACCACAGGCAGCTCAGCCAAGAGGACACTGGTCCCCCTGCCATACGAATGAGCCTTTCTGATGGAGCCAGTGGCCAGCAAGTGGGGACGGGGTCGGTGAGGGTCCCGCCGGCGTCCAGCGAGTCTTGCCAACGCAGACGCCGTTAGCAAGGGTTTATCGAGAAGAAGGCCCTCCCGTCAAGTCCTGTCGTCCACTTCCTGAAGGAATTCTGCCATAAAGCCTTCACCAGGAGCACGCGCTCTTTTCCAAAAAGGACAGGCTGGGTTTAAATAGAGTTTTTAATCGATCTCAGTTCTTTTGGCGGTCGAGAAAAAACTCAGAGCCAGCTGCCGTGGGAGAGCCCAAGAAGGCAAACGTTCATCCCAAGCTCTTTCTGCTGGGGTCGGGCTGAGGGGGCACGACGGGGACCCAGGAGGAAGAGTCAGCCCGAGGCCTGGACGTGGCGGAGGGCCAAGTCTGCAGTGCGTGTGCCCTGCCCTCCGCCTGGGCCCCGGCCTCCGCAGCCCACCCCACCCGCCGACGGCCACATCAGAGGCACCGCCATCATGGAGCCGAGCCGGCCTCCGGAGAGGCCCCAGCGTGCCTGGTCCCGGGCGGGCGCCCCAGGGCTGGCCGCAGCCTCTCCCAGCTCCAGGGCACCCCGCGACTTCATCGTCCCTCTCCCTCAGGAGACCACATCACACCAGGGCTCAGGTCAGAAATCGGACTTCGGCCACCCGAGAGGGCTGACCCCAAGAGCCGGAGCTTGTCCCCGAAGCCCCGTCGCTCCGTAATGCGCGAGACGAATCGTCTTGACCCAGGACACCCTCTGGGTCGTGCATGAGGGGTCCCCTGTCCGGAGCATCGAGGGATTGTGCTTGCGGACATTGACTCCAGAGCCCTGCTAGCTTATGAGTAGTTGGTTTTCAGACACACTGTTGGGTTACAGGAAATGCAGGAAGAGGAGGGTTAATTTCCTGGGGAAAACTTCACTTGTTGTTTCTGTTGTGTAAGTACTTTAGCCCCGTGGCCGGGCTGGTCCAGGACATTTCACATATTTCGTCTCACTGGACTCCCTGTACACGAGCTCATGGGCCTTTAAGGGGAGAAGGAAACCTGTCACACCCCCTCCGCTCAAGCTGGGGCTTCAAAGCCCTGGCCTGCAGAGGTGCTCGAACCCCGCCCGGGGTGCACGCAGCGGACAGCATGCACGTCCTCCCGGCTGCCTTTGCACTCGGGCCTGGGTGAGAGGCAGAGCCTGTGTGTCTTTCTTTCATCTTTTTTTTTTTTAAGATCTATTTACTTATTTGAGAGAGAGCATGAGCGGAGGGGTCGTCCAGAGGGGGAGGGAGAAGCAGGCTTCCCGCCCAGCAGGGAGCCCGATGCGGGGCTCGATCCCAGGACCCTGGGATCACAACCTGAGCCGAAGGCAGACGCTTCCCCGACGGAGCCCCCCAGGTGCCCCGGGGCCCGCTGAGTGTCTTTTTCAGCTGGCATTCCGGGTCACAGCTGAAGACATCCTGGCCATTCTGCTCTTCAGTGTGTTCCTGGTTCCCTTGTCCCCTGCCTTCCCCCGCCCTCCCCTTCCCTCCTGCCCTCCTCCCCCTCCCCCTCGTCCACCTTCACCCCCTGCTCCTCCTCCTCCTCCTCTGGGGTCCGCAGCTGGACCGAGGCGCTGATGTCGGGTCCTCATCTGGAAGAGAAGGGGGCAGTCTGAGCATAGCGCTCCTCAGGCATCTCTAACCCGGAAGGTGGGCAGGGCTGAGGGACAGCGAATGGTTCCAAGTGGCAGCACTCCCTCGGGCCCAGAGGACGTCCTAGACGTCCAAGCACCCGTGATGAGCAGCCCGTGGGGACTGCATGGGGCTGGATGCAGACGTCAGGTGCAAGCGTATGGCCGGCTCTGCGAACCCACGTGACCAGCCACCTCCAGCTGGGTGAGCAGCACCGTCGTCCCGCGAGAACTCGCACCTGCTCCCGGGGACACCGCAGGGTTCCTTGTTGAGACGCCCTCTCCTGCACGCCTGCCGGGACGGGACTCCGGGGGTCGGGGCTGCCGCGTGCGGGCTGAGGGCCGGCGCCGGGTGGCGGGTTTGGGCGCGGGGCGTGTCTCCCAGCGCCACGGCAGCAGCACGGACGGCGGCCCCATCGCCGAGGGAGACCCGCGCCGACGGGCTCGTGTGCTAAGCCGCAGGCCGGTGGCTGCATTACGGGCTGTATGTGGAGGACAAACAGGCTTCCTCGCCGTCCCCGGAGCGGCTGGCCGCAGCGCCCGTGAACGCAGGGGGCCGTCTGCAGCGCGCTGACGCGGCGTTCGGGGAGGCCAAGGGGTGGTTGGGGTTCTCGACGGCAGAAGGGCGTACGGACCCCTGTGTCAGACTGACTTCAGGGAGCGCAGGAGGAGGAAATCACAAGTGTCACGAAACCTTCCTTATTATTTTAAAATGCGAGTCAACCTCCTCGTGGCCAGACTTCTGTCTCTGTTCAAGCTGTAACAAGTGTCGGCCCAGGAATGAGCCAGACGTGCGGCCTGCGGGGCAGGCGCGGAGCCGACGAGAAGAGCGGTCTGCCTCGCGGAGCCGCAGCCCCAGCACCGTGCACACGGCTCCCGTGCTAAGAAGACAGAAAAGCTTTTCTGGACATTAAGCAAGTCCTGGGGGAACTTCTTCCAGGCAGGCCGTTGACAGGATGTTCTCTATCTCCTGTTAACGGAAATAGTCAGAGGGGCTCTTCTAAACACATGTACCGCTTTCAACCGAGCACCGGCTGTAATAAGTCCTCGCGGTCCGGGCTGCCTTGAGGGGAGAAACAGCGCCCAGGCCAGCCTCCGGGCTTCTCAGAGACGCCAGTCTGGGGGAGAAAGACGTGAGCACGTGGGAAGGATGACGCACGGTAGAAAGGGTCACATCACAAGAGATCGAGTACGGGAAGTTTATGCCTGGAGGGGCCAGGCTCCTGCTGGAGGGCACGACCTGGACGTCCGGCGGTTCAGCGTCCCTCTGATCAGGTCTCGCGGGGGTTCGGAGGTTGGGTTGCTGAGTAGTTACTTTTCGAGACAGACTTTGGGTGAAGAGACGCTGTGGTTTCTTTCCGTCTGGCTTCATTCGGCTTGTCTGTGTGCCCCGAGCTACGGGCGCGCCGCTGAGCCTGACGTGGGTCCGAGCCGCCCGGGGCCACTGGACGCGGTGTTTCCAGGACAGTGTGTAACTGCAGTTTCTCTTCCTTATGATTTCATGAGTGACAGTTTCTTTCCTGCAGCTTTACCGAATCATCGGAATATAGCAGATGATGCAGATACACATAGCTCGTGACATATGCGTTCATCGGACGTTTGCGTCGTTGCTGAGGCTTCCGGTCAGCCCGAGGCTCGCAGTTAAGGTTCCGGGGAATCACCAGTTAGGTGTGGATTTCTGACTGCAGAGGGGTCGGCGCCCGTCACCCCCAGGGCGTCCAGGGGTCAGCCGCGTTGGTGTCCTGGAGCTGCCCTAACCAGTTGCCACAAGCTGGGGGCCTTCTCTGAGAGCGGTGGAGGCCAGAGGCCTGGGATCGAGGTGTTGCAGGGGCTTCCCCCTCTTGGCGTCCGGGGTTCCTCGCAGCGGGCACCTGTGGCCGGATCCCTCGTGCTGGCCTCCTTCCCCCGAGGCTTCCCACCGGTGCCTATCTTCGCACAGGTTTCCCTCATCTTACACGGCCCGCCTAATTCAGGATGACCCCTCTGTAACTCAGTGACATCCGCAGAGACCCTGTTTCCAAGAAGGTCACGTTCGCAGGTGCCAGCAGGTGGGACTTCAGCCTCTCGTCTCCGGGGACAGAAGAGCAATCTGGCTTTTCTGATCCACGGTCTGTTCACGGACTCAGTTGTTCACGTGGCCACCAACCGTGGGCTTCCTGTCACTAGAGCAACCATCTGAACCGTGGGATGTCCCATAACCCGTTGGCTTGCTGCCAGAGACCAGGCGCGGGTCCCCGTCGGCAGGGACGGCGTCGTGAACATCTCTGCCGCGTCATCCGAGAGGCGTGGCGCCCGGCGGGCTCCCAGGGATCGGCGGCTGGTGGTGGCACAGGACCCTGGGCAGACCGCTCCCACCCCCGCCACGCACAGTCGCCAGAGAAGAGGCGGACGGCTGCCATCAATGCCAGGGACCACCATCGCCACCTCCCCTGGTGCGTGAAGCCACACCGTTGCGGCGTCCGGGCCTCTGGGTGGCCTCCTGAGGGGCCGCCCCCAGCACCTGGGAAAACACTCTCCAGCAAGCAGGACCCCGTCTCCCAGCGCGGCCCACTTTATACTCAGGACCCGGCCCTGGAGGCTCGTCCACGCTGGTGCCTCCTCTGGATCCAGGGACAGAAGCAGCTGCTTCCCGGGAAAAGTCGCCGATGACACCAACGCAGGGAGCTTGGGGCGGGACGGCAGACCCTGAGGCATGCTGTGGGGCGCTGTGCCCAACCCGCTCTCAACGGGGACTTCAGTGCCCTCTGGGTCCCCTGAGGTGCTGGGCGCCAGTGAAGGTGCCCTGTAAACCCGAGGCGGCCAGGTGTGTCGTGTTCCCCGACACCGAGCGGGAAAGTGCTAGAAATCGCCATTTCTGGCATTTGCCCATTTAGCTCACTCACTCAGCAAACTGAGATTCTGAGGTTCGGAGGGGCCTCTGGGTTGGTCGCTGGTTCCCAGAAGAGAGAGGTTAGGATGTCCCGGAGACCGGCCGCACACACAGCGCTTCCCGGAGTTGGGGACGGCCCGAGGGCCGGGGGGAAGCCGCGGAAGGGCACGCAGAGAAACTGGTCCCTGATTCTAAACTGAACTTCGGCCGGCGTCCAGGAATCCTGACGGTCAGCGGCGGGCGCGCGACGGCAGGGGGGAAGCGAGGCCAGAGCGGCGGCCCCAGCCCGCTCACCGAGTCCCGCCGCCGGGCAGGCAGATGCAGAGCCGGGCCGCCTGTTTGTGTGATTTACTCAGTTCCCCTCTCTGCTCTTAGACACGGTGACCTAGAAAGAAATACGATCCCCAAGAGGGCCTTTGGGATTGTTTGTTCAAATTAAGTTTCATTTGGATTTCATCCTAACCAAGCCTCCGGAGAGCCGGGTGGGCTCCTGAACAGAGACACCGCGCGCGTGGGCCAGTGAGGGGGGCCGGCCAGCCAGGAGGACCTCTTTAAACGAGGGGCTTCCTAATGTCACACTTGGGTGGTACAGGCAGCGTTCGATGATTAGTTTATGGTCTAGATCATTGTATTTTTATTACACTCATAAAATCTGTGTTTCTCCTCATTTCCGTAATGGTTTCAATGAGCTGCCCCACCTTCGACAGACACATTAAACGATTATGTGCGCGGAGGACCGATGTGCTGGGGCGGGCTGCGGAGCCGGAGAACGGCAAGTGAGACGCAGGCTCTGAATCCGCATCTCGTGGCGGGCTCCGCGCTCAGGAAAAGGAAGGCACATAGATATGGGTGCAATTCATATTTATTTGCGGGCTTTTTCATAAACACAAGCAGCTTCCGTGAAATTCCAGGATTTATGAGACATAGTGTGTGCGTAAAGGCGTCCGCCATTCCCATCACGCAGGAATATAAATCAATATTCAAAGAGGAAAATATCGTGGACACATCCCTTTTTAAAATATAACTTAAAGGGGGTTATTTAGTAGCATCAATTATGAAGGAAAAACATTTTAATTTGAGCTATGTGGGTTTTTTTGAACAACAAGATTCTAATTGGGTTGCTGTGTGTGTATTTAAAAGAAATAGAAGCTCTCTTAGATGCTAAATTTACATTTAAATGCAGTTGCTTATAAATATTTCTGTGAAGTCACCGTAACCCTCTTCGCTCTGTGGTTTAGTATGCTCGTACACGTGCCCAGGGGCACCGCAGCCCCCGCGGAATCAACGGCTGGGGAGGTCGTGCGGCAACACTAACACCAAGACCCACAACCACCGGGCAGGGCGCTGTGTTGGAGAGGAAGCCCGTGGGGGCCCGGGGTCTGTCCCCGCTCCACATCTGGGCGTGTGTCTGGGAGATGCCTCGGAAGGCGCTGCCGTGAATTGTTGACTCGGTGTTGTTTCCGTGGGCTAGGGTGGCCGGAATCCGTGCGGGTAATGGAAGCCCAGCCACGGCTCTGTGCAGGCCGAGCCCGCTTCTGATAGGACGGCGGCTTCACGAAGCAAACGGTCTTCTTGTCATGCAGAATAGCGACCACGGCCCCGAATCGGTGGTGCCGACCAGTTTCCGTCCACAGCGCGGAGGGGTGGACGTGCCCAGAGCGGCGCTGCTGGGCAGCCTCGGGGCCCCGTCTGTGTGCGCGGCGGGGCAGAGGCTCCCTCTACACAGCCCGACGTGGGCAGCCAGGCCGCTGCACGTGGGCTCGAGAGGTTCCAAGAGGAGTGGAACAAGTCGCTGCTGGCGGTGTTTTTAATATTTCATGAAGCATGGAACCCATGGGGCGCGTTCAGAGCCGGGAAGCCGGCCGCAGAGGAGGCGTGGCCAAGGAGAGGGGGAGGGTCCTCCATCAGGCCGCGGAGCGGGGTGGGACGCGCCGGTGACGCGGTGGCCGCGGCCTTTCTCTGTCTGCAGATGGTGTGGGAGAGCGGCTGTGTGGTCATCGTCATGCTGACGCCCCTGTCAGAGAACGGCGTCCGGCAGTGCTACCACTACTGGCCCGACGAAGGCTCCACCCTCTACCACGTCTACGAGGTACTCCCCAAACATGCCTGCCCGCGGGGCCGCAGAGGACAGGAGTCCCCGGGGCGAGCGGGGCCCCTCCTCGGGAAGGCGGGCGGCAGGCCAGGCGTTCCCCAGAGCCCCGCGGTCTGCGCACACCCAGGCCCTCCAAACAGCCGTGCGGCGGCACCTCGGGCTCTGGCCTGACAGTGGGGT
This sequence comes from Spilogale gracilis, assembly GCA_004023965.1. Lineage (NCBI taxonomy): Eukaryota > Metazoa > Chordata > Mammalia > Carnivora > Mephitidae > Spilogale > Spilogale gracilis. Next base: position 8,879 of record PITA01035247.1, read on the forward strand.
TTGCATTTCTGAAGTTGTAGGGCCCAGGTTCACACAGGAGCCAGAAACATTCACCCCTGGGAGGCCCGTGGAGCCGGGCCCTGAGTGAGAGACCCTTCCTGGGTCTGTCGTAGGAAGCCGTGCCTGCACCGTGGCCTCCCGCGGCGGTCAGGGCTGTGCGCTCAGGGACCTGAGCTTCCTTGTGGGGCGCCTGCCCGCAAGCTTCTTCCCCTGCTGCACCCTCTGCCCACATCGACAGCGAACCGCGCCCACTCGGGCAGTTCGTCACGTACGAGCCTCAGGCCACTGTCCGACATTAAACATCAGTCACAATGCAAAGTCCCGGGGGGGAGCGGGAGACGACCCAGACCAGAGTCGCGGCTGCCAGGCTGCTCGGCATGGCCTGGACCCCAGGACGCGCCGGTCTCGCCGTCTGCGTGAATCCCCTGGTCTCCTCTCCACCCCTAGGTGACAACCACCTGTGGTGACATTTAAGTTCCGTGGAAGCCACTGGTGTTTTTGCTCCACAGCGTAGTTTTTCTTGAAGGCTTACATGGCTTAAAAATACAAAAGATGAAAGCTGGAATCATTTTGGATTGTGATACGATTTTCTAATAATTTGACTAATGCACCTAGGTGACATTAAAAACCCATAGTTACCGTTTGCGTAAACCCCGGTAAAACTGAGAAGGTGGGAGGGGCCGTCCATCCCGCTCTCGACCCGCGTGCAGCCCTCCTAGCATTTGCCCTTCGCTGCTCAGAGGATGCTTTACGTTCCCAACGCCCCCCTGTCCTCCCATCCAGGTAAACCTCGTTTCTGAGCACATCTGGTGCGAGGATTTCCTCGTGAGGAGCTTCTACCTGAAGAACCTTCAAACCAGCGAGACCCGCACGGTGACCCAGTTCCACTTCCTGACCTGGTCTGAACAGGGGGTGCCTTCGTCCGCGAGGTCCCTCCTGGACTTCCGCAGGTATGACCCGCGGCGCTCTGAGCGGGGGAGCGCGTCCCGAGCGGGGGCGTCAGAGGGGAGGGAGCCGTCTCTTACCAGGTCTCCTGTGTCTGGGAGGCATTTGCTGTAAGACGCACCACCTGTTTTTTATGTATCGATTATGAATCTACAGTTGATCCTTGAACAACACAGAGTTGGGGCACCAACCACCCACAGGGTTGAAAATACACGTTTAACTCTTGACTCCCTCGAAACTTGACTACTCGTCACCTGCTGTCGCCTTGAAGCCTTATCAGCGGCCGGAGAAGTCACTGGACACATGGGTGGTCTGTTAGGTATACCGTAATGTGCTGTCGGGTCTCACGGGGTACGCTGCAGAGAAGAAAACCTTATGAGGAAAAGCACGAGGAAGAGAAAATACATTTTCAGTGCCGTCCTGTGTTTATCGAAAAAAGAAATTCAGGTGAAGGGAACAGCGCAGCCCAGAGCCATGCCGTTCCGGCGTCCGCTGTGTTTACGTGATGCACCGGAGAGGGGACGGGAAGAGGTCATGTTGACGAGACACATGCCTGCAAGGCGTTCTCTGGGTGTAGAGCAGTTAAAAGAGGGGGACACAGATACCTCAGAGCTGTGGATAAGATCCTCCAAGTAGTGAAGCTCTAAACTTCCGGCTTCACACGATACCGATGAGGGAAAGGCAGGTTTTTAGTGTGGATGCTGTCTGGTTGGACAGGATAATGAGATATGACAAGTGTGGGCCCCGAGCCAGCGGGGTGACCGCAGACCCTGGGGGAGACCTGGTGGGATTAGGGCCCCGAGCCAGCGGGATGACCGCAGACCCTGGGGGAGAGCCTGGGGGGATTAGTGTTGACCCCGAGCCAGCGGGGTGACCGCAGACCCTGAGG
>PITA01035248.1:0-10710 GCA_004023965.1 Spilogale gracilis
GGATCATGACCTGAGCTGAAGGCAGTCGCTTAACCAACTGAGCCACCCAGGCACCCCTCTATTTTTAATTTTTTAAGGAATCTCCATACTGTTTTCCAAAGCGGCTGCACCAACTTGCATTCCCACCAGCAGTGTAGAGGGGTTCTCTTTTCTCCACAGCCTCTCCAACACTTGTTGTTTCCTGACTTGTTAATCTTGGCCATTCTGACTGGTGTAAGGTGGTATCTCAGTGTGGTTTTGATTTGAATTTCCCTGATAGCTAGTGACGCTGAACATTTTTTCATGTGTCTGTTAGCCATTTGTATATCTTCAATGGGAAAGTGCTTCTTTATGTCTCTTGCCCAATTTTTGAACTTCCTCTTAACAGCCCAGGGAATATGCCTTTGAAACCTTACCTCACTATTTGGATAGAATCACCTATTTATTCTTTATTTATTTATTTATTTATTTATTTATTTATTTATTTATTATCTCTGTTAGTCATCATACAGTACATCATTAGTTTTTGATGTAGTGTGTCACGATTCATTGTTTGCCTATGACACCTAGTGCTTCACGGAACACGTGCCTTCTTAAAACCATTGCAGGCTCACTCATCCCCATCTACCCATCCCCCTCACCTCTAAAACCCTGAGTTTGTTTGTGGAGTCCACAGTCTCTCATGGTTCATCTCCCCCTCCTATTCCCCTCGCCTTCATTTCCCTTCCTTCTCCTATTGTCCTCCATGCTATTCCTTATGTTCCACAAATAAGTGTAACCACATATAATTTACTTTCTCTACTTGACTTGCTTCACTGAGCTTAATCTCCTCCAGTTCCAGCCATGTCGGTGCAAAAGTTGGGTATTCATCTTTTCTGACGGAGACATAATAGTCCATCCACTTAGGGGAATGATGCCTCCTTGTAGATATTGATTGTTGTGTGATTTTGTCTTAGACTCTGGAGCAAATCTTCCCTTATAACAGCCCATGGAATATGCCTTTGAAATGTAAGTCATTTCATAAGCAGGATCACATCTTTAAATGGAGAGGAGGTAAAATAAGATCATTTCTGTCATTTAGTGTCTTGCAATTATTCAATTGATGAACACTCTGTGGTACCTGAAAATTTTTCCCCAGACTGTGAGGTTATAAGGGATATTGAGACTCAGAGGCAAGAAAACAGTAAGTATGGATTTGTTCACAGCAACAGAAGCTGCTGAGCCCTACAAGAAACCCATCACTTCCCGACCTCTCTGCACCTGCATCTGGGGCTGGGATCTGTGGTCAGAGGGTCCTGAGGGTCCCAACTGACCAGGTTTCTCCTCCCCTCCAGAGCTTGCTGCTACCAGTATCTGGAGGCCTGAGGGTCTGACTTCCCAGGTGTCCTGAGCTGTGGGATGTTCACAGACATATTGTTTTCAGAGCGGCTGCACCAGTCTGAATTCCTGCCAACAGTGTAAGAGGGTTCCCCTTTCTCCCCATCCTTGCCAGCATTTGTGCTTTCCTAACTTGTTCATCTTGGCCATTCTCACCTCTGAGATTCCTATCATACTGTTTTTTTGTGTGTGTGGGGGGGTTTATTTCCCTGATGCTGAGTGATGTGGAGCATTTTTCATGTGTTGGTAATTTTTATGTCTTCTCTGGAGAAATGTTTGTTCTTGTGTTCTCCCATTTCTTGACTGGATTGATTGATCTTTGGGCATTGTGTTTGGTAAGTTCTTTGTAGATTTTAGATAGTCCTTTTTTATTAAGTTCAATTAACTAATATATAGTACATCTTTAGTTTTTGACGCAGTGTTCAATGATTCCTTAGCTGCGTATAACACCCAGTGCTATTAGATCATGTGCCCTTGTTAATACCCATCACCCTGTTACCCCATACCCCCATCTCCCTGATTTCTGAACCCTCAACATGGCACCCTGTGTCCAGAGTCTCTCATGGTTTGTCTCCCTCTCTGATTTCTTCTCATTTCGTTTTCCCTCCATTCCCCTATTTTCTTCTATACAATTCCTTATATTCCCACATATGAGTAAAACCATATTATAGTTTTATTTCTCTGATTGACTTATTTCACTTAGAATAATACCCTCCAGTTTCATCTATATTGATGCAAATGTTAGGTATTTATCGCTTCTGGTGGCTGAGTAATATTTTGTTGCATGTATGAATCACATCTTTCTTTTCTATTCATCTATTGAAGGACATCTGAGTTCCTTACACAGTTTGACTATTGTAGACATTGATGATGTGAATATTGGGGTGCATGTGCCCCTTTTTATCACTACATCTGTCCCCTGGGTAAATTCCCAGTAGTGTAGTTGGTGGGTCATAGGGTTGCTGTATTTTTAACATCTTGAGGAACTTCCATACTCTTTTTCCAGAATGATCAGACCAGCTTGCATTCCCAGCAACAGTCCAAGGGATTTTACCCATTCTCTGCATCCTTGCCAACTAGTGTTTCCTGACTCAATAATTTTAGCCATTAAACTAGTGTGAGGTAGTATCTCATTGTGGTTTTGATTTCTTTTTCCCTGATGCTGAAAGATTTTCAATAGCTTTTCTTGTGTCTGTTAGCCATTTGCATGTGTTCTTTGGAGAAATATATATTTGTGTATTCTACCCATTTCCTGACTCAATTACTTGGGTTTTTTGAGGTGTTGAGTTTGATAAGTTCTTTATTGATCTTAGATACTAACCCTTTCTTCTTCTTTCTTTTTTTTGGTAAATGTTAATCACATTTTTAAAATAATAATTTACTTTTTCCTATAATATAATGAAAATATATTCTTTCATTCTGTAGGTTGCTTTTGGCTTTGTTAACTCTTTCCTCTGCTGGGCTGAAGTCTTTTATCTTGATGAAATCCCAATAGTTCATTTATAATTAATTTGACTTGCCTTTGGAAATGCGTATAGCAAGAAGTTGCTGTGGCTGAGGTCAAGGAAGTTTCTTCCTGCATTGTTCTCTAGGATTTTGATGAATTCTTGCCTCAATTTAGGATTTTCATCTATTTCGAGTTCATCTTTGTGTATGGTGTAAGAGAATGATCCAGTTTCATTCTTCTGCATGTTGCTGTCAAATTTTCCCAGAACTGTTTATTGAAGGGACTGTCTCTTTTTCACTGGAAATTTATTCCTATTTGATCAAGGATGGAAAAACCTGGAATTTTGTTCTCATTTCTTTATGTCTTTTTCAATTTATTTCATAAGTGTTCTGTAGTTGGATAGATATTTTAATTGTGATACAGTGTCCCTCCACATCTCAGTACAGTCTTTAGCTTAAAGTCTAACTTGTCTAATATGAGACTTGCTCCTCCATGTTTCTTTTGAGCTCCTTTGGCATAAATGATTCTCCATCCCCTTACCTTCAATCTGGAGGTATCTTTAGGTTCAAAATGAGTCCGTTATAAACAGCATATGAATGGGTCTTGCCTTTTTACCCATTCTGAAACACGGTATCTTTTGGTGGAGTTATCCAGCCCATTCATGTTGAGGGTATCTTTTGAAAGTTATGAAATTATGACAGTTTTATTATCCATAAGATCCCTGTTTCTATAGGCTTTATGTTTCATTATGGTCTATGTAACTTGGGGTTTCTTTTTGTTTACAGAATCCCCTTTAATATTTCTTGCAGGGCTGCCTTGGTGGTCAAATAATCTTTCAGTTTCTGCCCATCCTAAAAGTTCTTTATCTCTCCATCCATTCCCAAAGACAATCGGACTGAATAAAGTACTCTTGGCTGCATGTTCTTTTCATTTATAGCCTGAATATATCCTACCAGCTCTTCTGAGTTGTCAGGTCTCTGTGGACAGTTCTGCTGTTATTCTGATGCTCCTCCCTCTGTATGTAAGAAAACTCTTCCCCCTGCCTGTTCTAAGGATATCTTCCTTGGCTCTAAGATTTGCATGCTTCATTAATACATGTCAGGAAGTTGTTTTATTTTTAATGATTTTGGGAGGGATCCTCTCTGTTTATTGGACTCAAATGCTTGTTTCCTTCTCCAGATTACAGTAGTTCTCAGCTATCGGTCTGTCAACTATATCTACTAGTCCTCCGTCTCTCTCCACCCTATCAGGGATATGTGTATTTCTGAATTAGAGTGTTTCATGGTGTTTTTGATCTCTCTAAGTCTAATCTCATGTGCCTCTATCTGCTTACCCCTATCTTTTCCAATTTCCTTTCTATCATGTTATCTTATAGTTCACTGCTTTTTCTGCTTTATTTACACTTGCTTTTTTTAGACTGCATCTCATTCATAGTATTTTTTTATTGTTACTTAAAATTTTTTCCAGTGTTCCAAGATTCTTTACCCATTCCTCACACTCAGTGCTCTATGCAATAGGTGCTCTCAGTACCCACCACCAGACTCTCCCATCCCCCACCCCACCTCCCTCCAAGTCTCTCAGTTTGTTTCTGTGTCCAAAGTCTCTCTTTTTTTGTTTCTCTCCCTGGATTATTTTTAAATCAGCCTTATTAGATCTCATTTCTGCCCTTTGAGATTTCATATTGTTGCTAATACGTTTTCCAGACTATCTATTGGCTTCATGCTTGCTATCCTGGAGTCTGTGTATGAAACCTTACGTATATCCAGGTCCATTCGTTCTGTAGCAGAGGACATTGCCTCTGGTTCTTTTTTTGTTGCAATTGCCTCTTCCTAGTCATCCTGTCTATGAATGGTTGAGTGAATGGATCGAATTGAAAATATCAAGTACGACCCAAGCAAGATGCACCCTAGCAAAATCCAGAGTGGTCAGATGCTACCGCTGAAAAAACAAAGGCAAACTAAAGCACAAGAATAAAATTTAAAAATTGAAAATGAATTGAAAAAATTAAATATAAAGATATATAGAGAGAATAGAAAATAAAAAAGAAGTAGATAAAGAGGAGCTATAGACTCTCAATATGGACAAAGCAGAGTGCTTCAGTTATTCAGGGTGAATTTTGGTATGTATGTTAGATGACACTACATTCCCTAAAAAACTTTATTAGGAAAGGAAAATATGTGTATATAAAATGGTAAAACTAAGTAGAGTGTAAAACTGGCAAAAATAAGCATATATCCATAAAAAATGTTGGTTTGTAAGACTACAAGTTAAAAAGGATCTATGAAAAAATGAGTTTGTATAATAGACATCTTGCCAAATTCAGCCACTTTTATACTTGTAGTGATCCACATACATATTCCTACATCTCAGGTTAATTTCCTATGTTTTCAAAATTTTTTCATAGATATCCAGCTAAATTCAAGGGACCTGTTTACCTCTTTATTTTATTTTATTTTTTCTTGATCATTCCAAATTTAACATTTAATAATTTTTATTAATTTTTATTTTTTTCCATAACCCAGCCACTCTATCCCTCCCATACCCCCCAGAAACCCTCATTTTGTTTCCTGAGATTAAGAGTCTCTTATAGTTTGTCTCCCTCCCCAGTCCCATCTTGTTTCAGTTTTGCCCTCCCTACCCTCTATAACCCCCCCAGACTGACTCTCAAATTCCTCTTATCAGAAAGATGATATAATAATTGTCTTTTTTTTTTTAAAGATTTTATTTATTTGACAGCGAGAAACACAGCGAGAGAGGGAACACAAGCAAGGGGAGTGAGAGAGGGAGAAGCAGGCTTCCCGCCGAGCAGGGAGCCCGATGTGGGACTCGATCCCGGGTCTCCAGGATCATGACCTGAGCCGAAGGCAGTCGCCCAACCAACTGAGCCACCCAGGCGTCCCAATAATTGTCTTTTTTTAATTACTTATGTTATTCAACATAATGTCCTCCAGTTCCATCCACTTTGTTACAAATGGCAGGATTTCATTATTTTTGATGGCTGCATAGTATTCCATTGTGTGTGTATCTATATCATATCTATATCTATATCTATATCATCTATATCTATATCTATCTATATCTATCTATATCTATCTATCTATCATCTATCTATCTATCTTTATAATCACAGTTTCTTTACCCATTCATAGGTTGATGGACATCTAGGTTATTTTCCTTAGATTGGCTATTTTAGACATTTCTTGTATAAACATTTGGGTATATTTGAGCTTTATTATTTCTCTTCAACTTTTTGAGGAACCTCCATACAGTTTACCAGAGTTCCTACACCAGCTTGCATTGCCATCAACAGTGTGGAGGGTTACCCTTTCTCCATATCCTTGTCAATATCTGTCATTTCCTGACTTGTTAATTTTAGCCATTCTGACTAGTGTGAGCTGTTATCTCACTGTGGTTTTGATTTGTATTTCCTTGGTGCTGAGGGATGTTGAGCACTTTTTCATGTGTCTGTTGGCCATTTGGATGTCTTCTTTGCAGCAATGTCTGTTCATGTCTTCTGCCCATTTCTTAATTGGATTATTTGTTCTTTGGGAGTTGAGTTTGATAAGTTCTTTATAGATTTTGGATACTAGACCTTTATCTGATAAGTCATTTGCAAATATCTTCTCCCATTCTGTTGGTTGTCTTTTGGTTTTGTTGACTGTATCTTTTGCTGTGCAAAAGCTTTTGATCTTGATGAAGTCCCAATAGTTCAGTTTTTCTTTGCTTCCCTTGCCTTTGGCAATGTCTCTAGGAAGAAATTGCTGTGGCTGAGTTCAAAGAGGTTGCTGCCTGTGTTCTCCTCAAGGATTTTGATGGATTCCTGTCTCACATTGAATCTTTCATCCATTTGGAGTCTGTTTTGTGTATGATGTAAGGAAATGGTCCAGTTTCATTTTTTTGCATGTGGTTATCTGGTTGTCCCAACACAATTTCTTGAAAAGACTTTTTTTCCATTAGACATTCTTTCCTGTTTTGTTGGAGATGAGTTGACCACAGAGTTGAGGGTCCATGTCTCCATTTTGTTCTGTTGATCTATGTGTCTGTTTCTGTGCCACTAACATACTCTCTTGATGATTATAGCTTTGTTTTTAAGAAATTTATTTATTTTTTAATTTAATTTTTCAGTGTTCCAAGATTCATTGTTTATGCCCCACACCCAGTGCTACATGCAATTCGTGCCCTCAATATACACCAGCAGGCTCACCCATCCCTTTACTCCCTCCCCTCCAAGGCTTTCAGTTTGTGTCTGAGTCCAAAGTCTCTCATGTTTCACCTCACTCCCTGACTTCCCCCCCCCCGTATCATTTCTTTTCCTTCTCCCACTGCCCTCCATATTACTCCTTATGCTCCACAAGTAAGTGAAACCATGTGATACTTGGCTGTCTCAGCTTGATTTATTTCACTCAGCATAATCTCTTCTAATTTGGTCCATGTTGGAACATAAGTTGAGTATTAATCCTTTTTGATGAAGGCCTAATATTCCATGGTATATATGAATCACATCTTCTTTATCCATTCATCTGTTGAAGGGCACCTTGGCACTTTCCACAGTTTGGTGATTGTGGCCATTGCTGCAATGAACATTGGGGTACATATGGCCCTTCTTTTCACTACATCTGTATCGTTGGGGTAAATACCCAATAGTGTAATTGCAGGGTCATAGGGTAGCTCTATTTTTAGTTTTCTTAAGGAATCTCCACACTGTTTTCCAACGCAGCTGCACCAACTTACATTCCCACCAACAGTATAAGAGGGTTCCCCTTTCTCCACAGCCTCTCCAACACTTGTTTCCTGTCCTATTAATTTTTACTATTATGATTGTTATAAGGTGGTATCTCGTTGTGATTTTTATTTGAATTTCTCTGATAGCTAATGAAGACGAACATTTTTTTCATGTGCCTGTTAGTTGTTTGTATGTCTTCTATGGAGAAGTCTTCATGTCTTCTGCCCACATTTTTATGTGTTTTTTTATTTTTTATTTTTTGTTTTTTGTTTTGTTTTGTTGTTTTTGTTTTTATTGTTACTTAAATTTTTTTCCAGTGTTCCAAGATTCATTTCCCATAGCCCACACCCAGTGCTCCATGCAATAGGTGCCCCCAGTTCCCACCACCAGGCTCTCCCAACCCTCCACCCCCATCCTTCCAAGTCCCTCAGTTTGTTTCTGTGTCCAAAGTCTCTGTTGGTTCAGTTTTCTTCCTGGATTACCCTGCTTCCCATTTACTTTCCTTCTCTCACTGTCCTCCAGTTTACCACTCATGCACCCCAAGTAAGTGAAACCATGTGATACTTGACTTTCTCTTCTTGGCTTATTTCACTCAGCATAATCTCTTCCAGTCCCGTCCATGTTGCTACAAAAGTTGGGTATTCATCCTTTCTGACGGAGGCATAGTACTCCATTGTATATATGTACCACATCTTCTTTATCCATTCATCTGTTGATGGGCACCTTGGCTCTTTCCACAGTTTGGCAATTGTGGCCATTGCTGCGATGAACATTGGTGTGCATATGGCCCTTCTTTTCATTACATCTGTATCTTTGGGGTAAATGCCCAGTAGTGCAATTGCAGGGTCATAGGGTACCTCTATTTTTAATTTTTTAAGGAATCTCCACACTGTTTTCCAAAGTGGCTGACCAGCTTATATTCCCACCAACAGTGGAAGAGGGTTCCCCTTTCTCTACAGCGTCTCCAACACTTGTGGTTTCCTAACTTGTTAATTTTGGCCATTCTGACTGGTGTAAGGTGGTATCTCAGTGTGGTTTTAATTTGAATTTCCCTGATAGCTAGTGACGATGAACATTTTTTCATGTGTCTGTTAGCCTTTTGTATATCTTCTATGGAGAAGTGCCTCTTCATGTCTCTTGCCCATTTTTTGATGTTTTCATCTTCTTTTTGGGGGTTGAGTTTGAGTAGTTCTTTATAGGTCTTGGATACCAGCCCTTTGTCTGTAGTGTCATTTGCAAATATCTTCTCCCATTCTGTGGGTTGCCTCTTTGTTTTGTTGACTGTTTCCTTTGCTGTACAGAAGCTTTTTATTTTGATGAAGTCCCAGAAGTTCATTTTTACTTTTGTCTCCTTTGCCTTTGGAGATGTGTCTGGAAAGAAGTTGCTGTGGCCGATGTCAAAGAGGTTACTGCCTATGTTCTCTTCCAGGATTTTGATGGATGCCTGCCTCATGTTGAGGTCCTTCATCCATTTCTCGTTTGCCTTTGTGTGTGGTGTAAGAGAATGGTCTAGTTTCATTCTTCTATATGTAGCTGTCCAATTTTCCCAGAACCATTTATTGAAGAGACTGTCTTTTTTCCACTGGATATTTTTTCCTGCTCTGTCAAAGATGATTTGCCCATAGATTTGTGGGTCCATATCTGGACTCTCCACTCTGTTCCATTGGTCTATTTCTCTGTTTTTGTGCCAATACCATGCTGTCTTGGTAATCACAACTTTGTAATAAAGCCTGAAGTCAGGTAATGAGATTCCCCCCACTTTGCTTTTCTTCTTCAGCAATTTCTTAGTTATTTGGGGTCTTTTTGGTTCCATATAAATTTTAGATTGTTTGTTCAAACGTTTTGAAGAATGTTGGTGGAATTTTGATTGAAATGGCATTGAAAGTATACATTGCTCTGGGCAGTATAACATTTTGACAACGTTTACTCTTCAGATCCATGAGCATGGAATGCTCTTCCATCTTTTTGTGTCTTCTTCAATTTCTTTCATGAGTGTTCTGTAGTTCCTCGAGTACAGATCCTTGATTTCTTTGGTTAGCTTTATTCCTAAGTATCTTATAGTTTTTGGTGCTATAGTAAACGGAATCAATTCTCTGATATCCCTTTCTATTTTTTCATTGTTAGTGTATAGGAATGCAACTGATTTTGGTGCATTGATTTTGTATCCTGCCACACTACCGAATTGTTGTATGAGTTCTAGTAGTTTGGGGATAGAGTGTTTTGGGTTTTCCACATAGAATATCATATTGTCTGCAAAGAGAGAGAGTTTGACTTCCTCTTTGTCTAGCTGGATACCTTTTATTTCTTTCTGTTGCCTGATTGCTGTTGCTAGGACTTCTAACACTATGTTGAACATTAGTGGTGAGAGTGGGCATCCTTGCCTTGTTCCTGATCTCAGAGGAAAGGCTGTCAGTTTTTCCCTGTTGAGGATGATATTTGCTGTGGGTTTTTCGTAGATAGATTTTATGAGGTAGAGAAATGTTCCCTCTATCCCTATACTTTGAAGAGTTTTGATCAGGAATGGATGTTGTATTTTGTCAAATGCCTTTTCTGCATCAATTGAGAATACCATGTGGTTTTTCTCTCTTCTCTTATTGATTTGTTCTATCACGTTGTTTTGCAAGTGTTGAAACACCCTTGCATCCCTGCGATAAAACCCACCTGGTCATCGTGGATAATCTTTTTAATGTGTTGTTGGATCCTGTTAGCAAGGATCTTGTTGAGAATCTTGGCATCCGTATTCATCAGCTATATTGGTCTGAAGTTCTCCTTTTTGATGGGGTCTTTGTCTGGTTTGGGGATTAGAGTGATGCTGGCTTCTTGAAAAAGTCTGGAAGTTTTCCTTCCGTTTCTACTTTTTGAAAGAACTTCAGGAGAATAGGTGTATTTCTTCCTTAAATGATTGGTAGAATTCCCCAAGGAATCCATCTGGTCCTGGACTCTTGTTTTTGGGGAGGTTTTTGATCACTGCTTCAATCTCATTACTAGATATAGTTCTCTTCAAATTGTCAATATCTTCCTATTTCAGTCTTGGTAGTTTATAGGTTTCTAGGAATGTATCCATCTCTTCTAGGTTGTTAAACATATTGGCATATAATTGTTGATAGTAATTTTTGATGATTGTTTCTATTTCCTTGGTGTTAGTCATGATCTCTCCCCTTTCATTCATGATTTTATTAATTTG
>PITA01035249.1:0-10707 GCA_004023965.1 Spilogale gracilis
TTTTATTTTGATGAAGTCCCAGAAGTTCATTTTCGCTTTTGTCTCCTTTGCCTTTGGAGACGTGTCTTGAAAGAAGTTGCTGTGGCCGATGTCAAAGAGGTTACTGCCTATGTTCTCTTCCAGGATTTTGATGGATTCCTGCCTCACGTTGAGGTCTTTCATCCATTTCGAGTTTTCCTTTGTGTGTGGTGTAAGCGAATGGTCTAGTTTCATTCTTCTATATGTAGCTGTCCAATTTTCCCAGAACCATTTATTGAAGAGACTGTCCTTTTTCCACTGGATATTTTTTCCTGCTTTGTCAAAGATGATTTGACCATAGATTCAAAATGGTATCAATTTTAAAAGAGTAGATATATTAAAAGATATAAGTTTACTAAGTGAAAGAAAAAATTTAACAGGTACCATTACAACTCAGAGATGAAATTTTAATAATAAACAAACCAAAAATGTACATTTTTGTTCTAACAGATGTTAGCAGTAGCAAAATTGTATTCACTATCCAATTTTTTTCTAATTCACATGTTAATATATGAGTTTCATAAATTAATTAACTGAGAACGTCTGTTTTCTAAATTTTAATACATTAATAGTGTCAGCTTAACTGTGCACTTCTAAGATCTTCCATAACTTTAGTTTTATTGTACTATCCTTGAATCAAAATGTTATAAAAACATATTTTCGGGCACCTGGGTGGCTCAGTGGGGTAAAGCCTCTGCCTTCTGCTCCGGTCATGATCTCAAGGTCCTGGGATCAAGGCCCATGTGGGGCTCTCTGCTCAGTGGGGAGCCTGCTCCTTCCTCTCTCTCTGCCTGCCTCTCTACCTCTAAACACTTAGCACAAATATTTTGAATGGAAATTTGGCGAGATGCTTTTTTGTTTATTTGTTTGTTTGTTTTTTTGTTTGTTTTAGCACAATAAAATCCTTAGTAGATCAGAATCCTATCTACATTACCTGCAAAGATGGGAATGATTTCATGTGCCAAGTCACCCGTAATGAGGTGAATGTGTGTCTGAAAGAAGGGGACATTATTTTCCTTGGCAAATCTGACCTGACTTACAACTCCATACAGCAGGGGATATATCTGGCAGTGATTGACCAAATGTATCTCCCCACCCACTCATAGCATTTGAGGTCACTTACTTAGTAATGGTTCTGTCTAGAAGAAAAAAGTCTACTCTCAGGTTCAGTGATAGAAGAGTTTGGGAATTGTATTGATGAAGGCAGATTTGCATGAGAAAAGCTAAACTGAATCACATACACAAAGAGTTCACAGAAAAATGTAGTCCAAAATGGTGGTTAGATTTGAGGCTTATATGCCATCTTAATAGAGGAAGGGTGAAGGAGAAGGGCACTTACAGAAAGATGAATGACTTTATGGAAAGATAAATGGGGTCTTAGGAGAAGAGATGAGAGCTATGACAAGAGTCTACTCAATAAACTGCATTTATGCATCTTCTTTTTTTTTATTACATTATTTTATTTTTTCAGTGTTCCAAGATTCACTGTTTATGCCCCACACCCAGTGCTCCATGCAATACGTGTCCTCAATACCTACCACCAGGCTCACCCATCCCCCACCCCTCATTCCAAGACCCTCAGTTTGTTTCTGAGTCCAAGGTCTCTCATGTTTCATCTCCCTCCCCGGTTTACCCCACTTCCCATCTTCTTATCCTGAGTCTGAACTCGTTCCCTATGACAACTCAAGAGTGAAATACCCTCCAGCACAAACAGACACAGGCACACACACACCCTATTTGTATACATAACGGATTTCAATGAAGGTCAGAGGGATAGAGAGAATGAAATCAGAGAAATGCAAACAATTATTAAACCTCCTTCCTGAACAAGCACTCTGAGGCTCTCCCACTGGAGATTTTCTGGTAAGGCACCTCCCAGGTGCTGATTTTTTCTGTTGCCCTTCCCATCTCCACTCCTCTCCATTCTCTCAGATTCCCCCTGGAATTACCACCAATCCTTTTATTATATGCAATGCAGTTTCATCCAACATTGCCAGCCCCACTTCCAAACTCAAATCCAAACTCATGTTTGGCAACAACAAAATCCATCAGCATCCTCATCTCAACCAAAAGTGACATTTATATAATCAGCAACACAAAAAATTGGCAAAGTCCCCTTTTAAAGACAGTTCATATTTTAACATCAATTTCTTTTGTCACCACTTGCCCAATTTCAGGATATTAACTTTTTCTGAAGTCTAGTTCCATCAGATGTTAATGTCCTTCCATCCCTGCCCATGAACATTTTCCATACTGCCCTGTTTCTCAGCCACTCCCCACACTCCTGAGCCTCAAGGAATTGAATTTTGAATGCTCAGCCTTTCCTTGCCTCAACACTCTACAAATTCTATCCTTGGTTTTGTAGAGGTTTAAAAAAAAAAAAAAAAGTGAAGCATGATGAGCTAAGAACACTAACCTGTAATCTACTTCCTTTTCTAAGAGTGGAGAAGTGTTGGATTGTCTAAGTAAAAATAATCAAAATTGCAACTGAACAGATTCCCTGTCAACATATGAAATGATCCTAAAATCTATTTTAGTGAGAAGCTGTCCATCTCCAAAATATTCATATGCAATTTAATTGTCTGCTGAGTTTATTTTTTAATCATAGCACACAAACTATTCCCTCTATTCCCATATTTCTGAATTAATAAAGATGATTTTTCATCCACTATAAAGGTCCCACAAGGCGAAGTAACTATTAAATGCATGCAAGCTGATACCCGCAAACCTGGCAGAAGAAAGCTGAGACTTTTAAGAAGTAAGTAAACGGAGATCGCTGTAAGAGTTCAGAAATCCTCCATTTGCAGACAGATGAGTGAATGGTCACTTTTGATCTCAGCTGGAACCAGCTAGTACTTGCAATTTATCATGCAGGCAATTATCAGTAATAAGAAGTTTCACCAGCAACACAGTAACTGGTTTTCAAGGTTATTTTAAATTATAACAGCAATAGTTACCTGTCAGGAAATTACTAATAGATGAGTGGCAACAGGAATATATTAACAAGCAGAATTTAAAGAGAAGAGACTTTTATAAAGTTCTTTCTTCCTTATGTTCTCGGGGAAAAAAATCAATGTACAGTGCAAAGAGAGACAAATGGGTCAACAGTGATTACGGGGCTTGCTCTTCTGATTCACATGTTATTAATCCATAGATTTATTAGTGTGATTTGAAATACCATCCACCCTCCTTGTAGGAAAGGTTTAGTTGTAAGGCCAAAGCAACAGGAAACAGCTCCAAGTTCTGTTCTCTTTCCAGTACAATATAGCCCTCCTCTGGAAATAGACAAAAATTCTCTATCCTTGGAGCCTGACCGCCACATGTTTCAGGCATCTCACCCAAGATTTTACTAAGTAAAAGTTTTCTAGAAAATTATGAGAAGACAAATATCAGATACTACAACATCATCCCTGAAATCCATCCTAGCTTCAAATTCAGTAGAGAATGCCATTTACATTTATATATATATAAAAGTATGGTCACCAGAGTTCTGAAACATGCCAAGACTATTCCTACTATTGAGTACGTCTCTATAACAAGATTATCCTCCACATAAAAAGGCTTTCTGGTATGTTTCTAATGCATTTTTGCAATGAGGCGATTTGAAATATTATACTATTCCCACCAGATCAATTTCGAAGAACTTGAAGTAGAAAGCCCATCCCAGTAAACTTCCAAAATAGCAATATGTGGAATTTGAAATATGTAAGATTACAGGCAAGTAGTCAAGTATGTATATCATGTGCAGTTTATATGGATAAAAAATCATAATGAAAATAGAGTGAGATGAGTGCATTATAAGACATATCTGTTTTAGTTCTTGTTGTATGATATATGCACTTATTATCATAAGCCGTAAGATGCAATGAATACATCAATCACCTAAGCAGCTTAGATATCACACACAAAGTGCTGCTTGTGCTATAAAATAGAATAAAGCTATTAATTTCTTTGCCTCAGCCAATGAGCCAAAACCATGAAAATGAATTGTCATTGTAAACACTTGCTAATATCACTCCTAATATTTATTAAAATATGTAAGGATGGCAAGTCTAAACATATGAACTCTTGATTTTCTCTGCACAGCGGTTGGCCTCAGTTGATTCCCCTTCACTGAGTTTTTTTCTCTGTCATAAATTCTTACATGAGAAGTTTAACTCCGGGCGGGGGGGGCAGGGAGGGGGGAACAAGCGAAGTCCAGTACTGCTATTTATGATGTTATAAATCTGAGTCCTTTCAGCATCACTTGTTCATATAAGATGAAGATCAAGTTTTATTGATTCCCACAAGTCTAACCTGGTACTACTTCCCTTAGGATCTAATAAAACCCAGGCATTTTCCTGTAGTATAATGACTGTCTCCTCAATAGTCATGCATTCATTGCTGAATCTTACAAGTCTACTAAAGCTTATGGCTGTGGTAAATATTTGGTACAGTATAATAAAATAGTATACAAGTTATCATTTTACCTCTGTTCTACATAATTATAATCACTTCTTGCAAGAATACAGGCTAGCCTTTTGTCAATTTGCTCCTCATTATTTTCAAATGAAGTAATAAACAATTTTGAGATAAAGGACTTTTAGTGAAGAGTCTTAAAATCACCAATGTGAACAGGCTAAAAATAACAGCAGAGTTGCTAATAGCAATTGAGTTTGTCTGTTCCAGACTATTAGCAACTTGATAACTTTATTACATTTAATCCTCAACCCCAGGAGGCAAATATTGTTACTGCCCTCAGTGTTCTAGATAAGGAAAATAAAAATTAGCAAGTTTGTTTTAAGAAGGACAGATCAATATCATAAGGGAGGGGCAGTTGTAATTTTCATTCAGACTATCCTGTTCAGTTTCTGTGGATTTGTATCTACCCATAGAAAAAGGGAACCATAATAAAGGAGTAGAAGCTAACATCTAATATATCTGTAAGACACCAAAGGCACATGGCCACATCTTTTGAAGCCTCTAAAAGATTATAGCCCAGTATGGGTAGAGGGCACTGATGGAGCACGAAAATGGATAGGTTGGACTCTCCTCCAGATATCCTACATCTAAAATGGAAAAGGTGGGATAACACGGCCATACATGAGCCCCTATCAGATAAAACCTACCAAATTACCTTCCACCAGCTCTGCAAAATCCAAATAAGGGAGGAAGACAATTTCAGCCAACAGAAGACAACAGACAGGGCTGCTTGGGAAAACATGTGATATAACTCATAGAAATACTTTCCAAATTCAGGGGAAGAAGTTGAAGGTGTGCAGGGATGCCTGGGTGGCTCAGTTGGTTAAGCAACTGCCTTCAGCTCAGGTCATGATCCCGGAGACCCGGGATTGAGTCCCACATCGGGCTCCATGCTTGGCAGGAAGCCTACTTCTCCCTCTCTCACTCCCCCTGCTTGTGTTCCCTCTCTGGCTGTCAAATAAATAAAATATTATCTGTCAAATAAATAAAATATTTTTTAAAAAAAAAGAAATTGATGGTGTGCAAAATCTTATGGAACAGATGAACGTTGTTTTTTGTGATCTGTTCCAGTTAGTACTGCTAAAAAACAAATCATCCCAACCTTTTGACCAGAATCTCCATCTTCCAGTAATTTGTCAAAATGAAAAACAAAAAGGGAAAGAGAGGAAGCAGATGCTATATATTCTTCAGGTCTTTTCAGAATACATGAAATAACTATCACATACATGTGAATTCATGGGAATGGACACTATTCAAAAAGGAATGTCCCACAACTGTTACCATGGCAAAATGGAAAGAGTCTAGCATATACCCTGTAAGCTGTTGGCTTGTTGTAAACAAATGGGTTAATGACAAGATTCTTGCCAAGAGAATTAACGTACGCATTGAAAATATCGCACTCTATATCCCAGATAATTGCCTGAAATGTATAAATGAAAATGACTGGATAAAGAAGGAAATCAAAGAGAAAGGTATCCAGGACAGTGCATGATCCGCCCCTCCCAAGCAGCCAGAAACTTTGGTGGAGGTACCCGTGAATGTGAATGAAAGTCCCTCTGGGCTTCCCTCCCCCCCCCCCCCCCCCGGAATCCGGAAAGCCATGTACCCTGTGGGCCGGGGCAATACGTTCTTTGTGTGCTTATCCAAGATATATAGTTCCATTTAATCCTCCTCCTGGTAATCATATCTCTCTATCTCTTATCTGTATTCCTTGATCCCTCTGCCTCAATGGTCTCAGCTTCTGTGAGTTTAAGCAATCACTCTGTACCCTGCAGTAACAATACTAATCCTGTCTCTAGGACGGGTACAAAAGCAGTTAAAGATTTAACTGCACCACCCAACTTCCTCACTTTTGAATAATAAAAGACTGGGTCCCTTGTCAGTCAAGAGAGACAAAGGCAGAGCCAGAGGCAAAGGAAAAGGCAGAGGCAAAGGCAGAGAGCCTGCAAAGAGAGACAGAAGCAAAGAGAGCAGCAGAAACAGAAGCAGACAGAGAGCAAGAGAGACAGAAGCAGAGAGAGAAGCAGAGCAAGAGGGCCAAAGCCAGAGCTAGAGAGCCAGAGCGTGACCTGGAGCCTGCTTCATAGGTCTCTCCTGACTGACCTCAGGTCTGTCAGCTTGCATCAGATCTCCGTGTCCATGTCATTACTTGCCCGCCAGACATCCCGTGGTTCGGGACCCACATCTCTGCTGAGGCTGGTCCCCGGCAACAGAAAAGTACCTGGGTTCAACTAAAGAGTCAACTTGTTCCACCTAGAAACGCCCACTTTGTGCAAACCAATAAAAAGGAACTTGAGCTTCTGGAACCTACTTCCTATGAATTCCTTGCATAATAGGTATTTTTAAAAGAAAAAAGAAAGAATTCCAGATTGTTAAAAAAAAAAAAAAAAAAAGGGACGCCTGGGTGGCTCAGTTGGTTAAGCAACTGCCTTCGGCTCAGGTCATGATCCTGGAGACCCGGGATCGAGTCCCACGTCGGGCTCCCTGCTCGGCGGGAGGCCTGCTTCTCCCTCTCTCACTCCCCCTGCTTGTGTTCCCTCTCTCGCTGTGTTTCTTGCTGTCAAATAAATAAAATCTTTAAAAAAAAAAAAAACCACCCCCAAATTAATTGGCTTAAAGCAGCAAAAATCACTTTATTAGCTTTTATGTTTTTTATGCATTGGAAATTTGGCAATGATTAGACTAGGTGGTTCTGGCTTTAGGTCCATTATGCAGGTAAAACAGGTAAAAGAGACTATAACTATAACTGGAAAACAGAGTGTGAAACTGGAGCGGCTGGAGAGTAGTCAGGCATTTCTCTCTTCATGTAGTCTCAAACTTTTTTATATGCCCCCCGCTCCCCCCACCACAATATGGACTAGCATAGATCTCCTCATGGTATGGCAGCCTCAAGGCAAACAGATTGCTTGGATGGCAGATAAAGACTTCAAGAGCAAATACTCCAGGATGAAAGGTGGAAGGTGCCTCATCTTTTATGACTTAGCCTCAGTCATTCAATGAAAATTCTGTCACTTTTGTCGATACAAGCCAGTCATCAGCCAAATCAGATTCAGCAGAAAGCTATTCAGACTTCCTCTTGGTGGGAGAGAGGCAAGGTTCTAGAAGACCCTGAGAGATAGGAGCAATTGTTGCCACCATCTTTGAAAAATATGCTCGGCCACAGGGCATTACTATTACCATCAAAATTATGGTGACCAAAAATAAATGAGCTATGAATAAATAAATAAATGGGCTGAAGAATACATCCCTGTGATTTTTCTCAAAAACTCCCCTTCTCCCCATTATTCCCCCCTTTTCTTCCACATATTATATAGTTGGTGCTGTGCAGGGGATAGTTAATAATAAATTTTCCTGATTCACCTTTTATCTAGCTTCTATCAGTCCCTTTCTTCCTCTAATATGCTAAAGCTGGGAATCCCCTCAATCTCAAATTTGTCCTTGTTCTGTCCACTCCCTACTCTACACTCCCATTGGAAATTTTATTCACATTTTTTCTCTCATGGCTTTAAATGTCAGCTTTAAACAGCTAACATCAATCTGTATTACTAATTCTAACCTTTCTTCTAAGCCCAAGATATATATTTCAAACCTAACATCCCAGAAATATTTAACATTCAATATCTCTCCCCAATAAGGTCCTTCTGGCTTTCCTTTCATATTGGCATCACTATTATAGTAATTCAGAAGTATATACTCCAAAAACTTATATAAGACACCTCACCTACTTTGCTACAAAAATCTCATGTAGTCGGTCTCTAAGCTTTATCATTTCCACCTCTCCAGTGATTCATAGATATATCTTCCACTAGTCAGTTCTGTGGTGACCAGAATAAATAATTTCCTCCTTTTCAATACCTTAACAATTGTAATATGTTTCCCATTGGCTTGCCACTATTAAATTTTCCCTATCCAATTCATCCTACATACTGCAATCAGTTTAAAATATTCAAAAGCACTATATTCATTGGGTGATATTATTTTTCAAGATTCCTCAATGGCCTACCTTGTCTCCAGAGTAAACTCTTTAGCATAAACCTCGTCCTACAATTCCACCTTCACCTTTCACTTTTCCATATCAAGTTCAACTCAAATAATTTTATGTTCCTTGAACTTATTCCAAATTCTCCAGCTTTTCCCTGTCATTTTTTTCTACCATTTTTACTACTCCAAATCTCCTATGGAAATCCAACCAATACTGCTATTTCCATTTCAGTTGCTACCTTCCCTGTGACTCCATCCCTGACATAGTTGACCCCAAGTAGTATTTATAACCAACTTATTAGTCTTTCATTTTTGTTTTTGTTTTTGTTATTATTCTTTCATTCAAGCATTATTCTAGGACTGGAAAAAAAGCCTTTAAAAAGAGTCAAGTTTTGCTTTCCTAGAGTGGACATTCTAGCTAAGACAAGAAAGAAATGAACTACAAAACAGGCAAATTAATAAACAACATAATTCCAGTACAAAAAGCTGTAAGAGAACAAGGTGATGTGAGAGTGACTAAGGTTGGTAGAGGAACTATTTTAAATAGAGATATTAGGGAAGATTTCTCAGCTAAGACTACAATTGTTCAAAAACAATAAGGACCCAACTTAATAAAAATGAGGGTACCAGTGGCTCCAGACAAATGTGGTGATGATCCTCAGTCTGGTTTAACTTCCCTGTGCTGAATGAAGAAAATAAATGACAGTATAATTAGAGTAATGGTTAAGAAGAAGAGGATTATATAGAGAAGTTAGAAGCACAGGTATGTGAATTTGTTTGCTAAGGTTGCCATAACAAAAAAACATCGGTGTGGATTCAATAACAAAAATTTATAAACTCATAATTCTGGAGGCTAGAAGTCTGAGCTCAAGGCATTATTTCTTCAGAGGCCTCTCTCCTTGGCTTGTAGAGGCTGTCTTCTCCGTGTGTCTTCATATGGTCTTCCTTCTGTGTGTTTCTCTGTCCTAATTTCCTCTTCTTATAAAAACACCAGTCATATTGGATTAGGGCCCACTCTAATGACCGCCTATTAACTAAATTACCTCTTTAAAGGCCCTGTCACCAAATATAGTCACATTTGGAGGTTTCGGGGGTTGAAACATCAACACATGTACAGGGGGATGGGAAGTGAACATAATTCAACTTGTAATAGCATGGTACATGGATTTGTAGGCCTCTGTAAGGAGTATAGATTATATTCTAAAGGCAAGGAAGCCACATTGTGTGATTCACTATTTTTTTAAAGAATACTCTGGCCTCTATATAAGAAATGGATTCTAGAGGGGCAAAAAATAAAGACTACCACAGGCATCCACATGAGAGCTAATACAGGCTAATCTGCCCCAAAATTTACTTTCACGGCACAATCATATGATGGTAGCAGAAACAAACAGCATTTCTTTACAAAGGTTTTTTTTTCTTAACAGTTTTCAAAAAATTGCTACTTTACCAAATGGATAAGTAGAAATTTCAAAATTATGTAAACAATTGGTACTTTAATAAGCATATGACTATAATTTTTCTGATTCCATGTTTCTACATCTTTAAAAGGGGACATTTAAATTAAATGATCCGAGATGTTCCTTCCAGTTTTAAAGCTGTACATTTGAACCAGTGGAAGAAATAATAATAATAATTCTTGGAATGTTAAGTCCAAAATTAGGATGTAGTCTATGAATACTTTAATCAGGTCCATATCAAATCTAGAAGTATTAGACCAGGAATTCAGAGATATCTTGAATTAAAATGAATACCTTTCAAGAAGTCTGCAGATAATCAATAAACTATTGCTTCAGTCTCCCAGAAAAGAGGCTTCTTTTTTTTTTTTTTTTTTTTTTTTTTTTAAGATTTTATTTATTTGACAGAGAGAAACCCAGCCAGAGAGGGAACACAAGCAGGGGAAGTGAGAGAGGGAGAAGCAGGCTTCCTGCCAAGCAGGGAGCCCAATGTGGGACTCGATCTTAGGTCTCTGGGATCATGGCCTGAGCCGAAGGCAGTCGCTTAACCAACTGAGCCACCCAGGCACGCCGAAAAGAGGCTTCTTTTTTTTTTTTTTTTTTTTTTTAAAGATTTTATTTATTTGACAGAGAGAAACACAGCCAGAGAGGGAACACAAGCAGGGGGAGTGAGAGAGGGAGAAGCAGGCTTCCCACTGAGCAGGGAGCCCGATGTGGGACTCGATCCCGGGTCTCCGGGATCATGACCTGAGCCGAAGGCAGTGGCTTAACCAACTGAGCCACCCAGGCG
>PITA01035250.1:0-10706 GCA_004023965.1 Spilogale gracilis
TTTTTTTAAATTTTATTTATTTGACAGAGAGAAACACAGCCAGAGAGGGAACACAAGCAGGGGGAGTGAGAGAGGGAGAAGCTGGCCTCCCGCTGAGCAGGGAGCCCAATGTGGGGCTCGGACCCGGGTCTCCGGGATCATGACCTGAGCTGAAGGCAGTCGCTTAACCAACTGAGCCACCCAGGCACCCCTCTGGCTGTGTTTCTGTCTGTCAAATAAATAAATAAAAATCTTAAAAAAGAAAGAAAGAAAGAAAGAAACTCCGGCAGTCTGACCCTGGAGTCGGTGCTTTTAACCACTAAAGATTATAGAACGTGTGAAGGAGCAAGGTGGGGAAAGAGATGCTACCCTTGGCCCAAGGCCTTGGGAGCCGCTGGCAGCGAGGCCCCACTGCGTGACCCTGTCGGACATGGCAGGGATTATTGGGCCAGTGTCCCCACCAGCGGGGTCCTGTGGGCTTACCTGTGATTGCTGGGGTGAGGAGGAGTTAGCAGCAAGAGGCCTTCGGTTTCCAAGCTGCTGAGGTCAGTCCCAAATCAGTCCAGAAACCCAGGCCTGGCCTCCCTTGGCCTTTCCTCACCATGTGTCTGTTCACTGGCACACCATTCCCACAGGGACCCCACAAACGGCCGGCGAGTGCTGTCCTGGAAAGTGGGCTCAGGGCTTTGAATCCTGGCACCTCCAAGTTGTGCAACCTCGGGAGATGAGTCAATCTACTCTTCTGTGCCTCAGTTTCCTCTCTGTGCATGAAGATCGTACAACCTTGATCTCACAGTTGTGAGGATTAGTGAGTTAACACCTGTGAAGAACTCAGCACGTGCCTGAGCCACGTGCTCAATTCATCTACCTACAGCTGTGTCCTTGGCCTTGGGGGGGGGGGGATGAATAGTAACAGTGTTGCAGCTTCCCCCATTAATCCCTAGGAGCCATGATGAGTAAGAGCTTGCCTGTCAGCGCTGCTGGGATTTTTAGTCTATTAAGGGGAGCCTGGGCGGATACATAACTACTAAACTAAGTCATCAATGGGGTGACTGTGCCTGAAGGGGAGCATCTAACAATCTCTGCTCCCAGAAAACCAGCCCACGGGCAGTGGGCTCAGGGAGGGCCAGAGCAGTTCCTCCTCCTGCTTCAGTCAGGAGAGCAAAGCAAAGCAGACAGGCTGATCAAAACTCCAGAGGGGTTGGAGTGCCCAAATGTTCTGGATAGGCTTTGGAAGGGGGCACCCTGGAGGCATTGGGAGGGGGACACTATTCCAAGACAAGTGAGCAGAGTTTGGGGGAGCCCAGGCCTATAGACGCAAGCGCGCAGCCTAGACTGCTTGTTCTGTTCCCCTCTCAGCCAAGTCCAGTGTTCCTGAGGCCCAGCCTTCGCCCACCACGTGGCCGAGGAGACTTCCCGGTCATTGCAACACAGTCTTCTTCTAGATGTGAGTGATGTGGCTTCAGATTACAGTCAGCCTCCTGAGATCCCTCTTCTCCACAGGAGGGGTACGCTGACTCCCATCTCCCACCCCTTAAGAAGGTTCAGGTAGTCAAGGTCTTCCTCAGGCTGTGAGTCCCCCGGGTGCACTGGAGAAGGAAGGCCAGGACCAGCCAGAACCCCGGTGCCCATAATGCCTCACCAGCGGCAGAGGCAGGGTGTGGGGGGAGGACACCTGTGCCCACAGGCCTGCCTCCGGCCCCACTTCCATTCCACTGTTCCTCCTATAAAGGTTTTTCATGCGTGGGCTCCGTGACACACCCCATCATGCACCTTCCTGGGAGCCAGCAGTCATCCCCATCTCACAGAGGAGGAAAAGGAGACTCTGAGAGCTCAGTGAGAGAGCTAGAGAGAAGCAGAGTGGGGACTGGAGGCCAAGCCATTGAATGCCCGAGCCCAGGCCTTGCTTACTAGCCCCCATTCACCTTCCCTCTGAGGCTCGAACGACAGGAGAAATCCTAAGAACACTTACTGTGTATTTGCTACATGCCGATCATTACCTGATGACCCTGCATGTCTCTAGGCCTCCCAACCGCATTATCACAGAAGTGAAGAGCTTGCCCCAGGTCACATGGCTAAGAGCTGAAGCCCTGGGCTTTGAACCTAGGAGTTCTGGCTCCCGCATCACCCCTGCTCCCTCTACTCCCAGATAAATGCCAACTCCTCAGCCCGGGGCGGTGCTGGGCTGCTCTCCCTCCACACGCTGCTGAGGAATGCTAACAGATCTCCCAGAGTGACTGATAGGGAAAAAGCCAAGGAACAGAAGAGTGTGGTCAGGAGGCCACTGTTTATATGAGGGAACACTGTTTATTGGAGGATCCCGGAGGCTGTGGGCCCTGAGGCTGGGGTGTGGCAAATCCCCCCCCCCCCAGTGTGTGTGGCCTCGAGGTGTGAGAGTGGTGTGACCTCTGAGATTTGGCAGACACAGGACACAGGGGCTATAGCCTGGGGTGGCGCTGGCTTATTGGCAGGTCTGGGACTCGTGACATCAGGTTGGAAAAGGTTCTGAAGGGATCACTGAGGGGAGAAACCCCCACGTGTCTCAGGGAGCCTTTGGTCACACACATTGCTGACAGTACCAAGCTCAGGGTCAAGGGAAGCGCGACATGCCAGGCAAGGCAATGCTAGGTCAGGCCTCTGAGAGGCTGGAATCAGAGGGCACCAGCGGCTGTCTAGGGTGCTTTTTAAAACCTAGTTTCCGGGCTCCTGGGTGGCTCGGTTGGTTAAGCGATTGCCCTCAGCTCAGGTCATGATCCAGGAGTCCCGGGATCGAGCCCCACATTGGGCTCCCTGCTCAGCGGGAGGCCAGCTTCTCCCTCTCTCACTCCCCCTGCTTGTGTTCCCTCTCTGGCTGTGTTTCTCTCTGTCAAATAAATAAGTAAAATCTTTAAAAAATAAAATAAAATAAAACCTAGTTTCCCAGGGCATCTGGGTGGCTCAGCTGGGGAAGCATCCAGCTCTTAATCTCAGCTCAGGTCTTAATCTCAGGGTCTTGAGTTCAAACCCTGCTTTGGGCTCCATGCTGCATGTGGACCCCACTTAAAATAAAAAATAAAATACAGCTTCCAAAGACCCAACCCTTGGAGACCCTAATTTGTAAGAAGTCCAGCAAGGACTGGCCCCAGAATCTATAGTTTTATTTGATTTAAAAATTATTTTCGGGCACCTGGGTGGCTCAGTGGGTTAAAGCCTCTGCCTTCAGCTCAGATCATGATCTCAGGGTCCTGGGCCCACATTGGGCTCTCTGCTCAGCTAGGGAGCCTGCTTCCTCCTCTTCCGCTGCCTACTTGTGATCTCTCTCTCTCTCTCTCTCTCTCTCTCTCTGAAATAAATAAAATCCTTTTTAAAACTTACTTTCATATATGTTTGAAAAGGTGAAAAGAACAGAGGAAGGAAGGAGGAAGGGGGAAGGGAGGAAGAACCAACCAGTACTGAAGAGAATACAGTGACAAGCAAGTTTCTCTCCTGTATTCCTTCCCGGGGACCGTCCCCCAGGGCCAGCAATGGCTAGCTATTTGCCTTCTGTCTGGAGATGTTCTAGAAACACACAGCACCATATTGATGCATAGAGAGCTGTCTCGTTCTTTTTCGTGACGTTGTTATAAAGAAGATGTCTTGTATAAAGTTTCTCCGCAAACATTGATAAACAACTAGCTTCAGAAAAGGCTAGTTTAGAGAACTTCTTTGGAGCCGACAGCTCTGGATTTGAATCTTAATTCTGACATTGACAAGTTTACGCGACCTCTCCAAGTTCCAAACCTTAGCTCTCCTGTGCATGGAAGGGGGGTAATAATGGCAGAGTTTTCAGAAATAATTTATGGCGAGCGCCTGGTGTTCACTAGGAGTGAATAATAATGAGGGGGATGAGACATTTACAAACAGAGGCAGAAACATGAGACCGATCACGATGTTTGAGCACATACAAAGAGTTCAGACACAGGCAGCCTGCAGGATGAGTCCCTTTAGCTCTGCCCAAGAAGATCCCCAGGAAGATCCCCAGAAAGAACAAGGTGGGAGAGAGAGAGCTCCCTTGCCCGAGTTCATCAGCTGTGTGGGGAAGGGGCCCGGAGGGCAAGGTTACTTTCTGGGAAGAACTGAGAAGCCTAGACTGCACTCAACTTTGGAGGGTAATCTGGTGCTGGTCTGCATGGCAGGTGTCCCTAAATCAGGGCTGGCGGGGAGACCGGGTCAACTGTGACGGGAGATTCCACCAGGCTCAATGCTCTGCTGTTCCTTGGCCTTGTGGCTGCAGGGACCGGGACTTCTGATGGGCACCCTATCCAGCGTGGGGCACACAAATATTTGTAGAATCACCTTTTGGATCACAAAACTCATTGGAAAAGAAGAATTCCATGGGATTCATAAGAAAAATCGGGGGATGGTCTGAGCCAGGAGTGGCTTCAAATTCTAGCTCTACAATTTCCAGGAAGTGTAAATTCAGGTGGGCTCTGTCGCGGTCCTAAGCCCCATTCTCCTTTGGAAACCAGAGCCTTCTTTCAAGGATTAAGTGATAGAATGTCTCTAAAGTAACAAGTTTAGGGTTCACTACACAGCAATAAAAATAGCCTAAATTCATGGTTTTTCCCTTTCAAAATGGACAGTTGTTGGAATTCAATCAGTTATATTTGCGAATGTGTTTGAGCCCTTGTCAGCCTGGGGAAAGGGAGCAGTCTAGGGGCTGGTACTTTGTATCTCTCTCCTCCCTGGGAGCTATTAGGCAAGTGAGGCATTTACTTTTCCGAAGCCCTCACTATTTAGCTACAGGATTAGTTCTAGTCCATTTACTCACCAAGTCCACTGGCTGAACGCTGCAACCAGAAAAGCACATCTCCCTTGCATAATAAATGTTTAATAACAACGATTGGGATTGACCAGAAAATGCCCTGGTTGGCAGTCCTGAAGCCACATGGGCTCCAGGGAACAATTAAAGTTCAGCTCCACTGCCCCCTCCCACCTAATCTGCTTGTCTCCCAGGCCCTTTGGGCACCAGGCAGCCTTCCTGCCAGCCTCATCTTCCACCCCCTCAGAGCTGGCAGAAGTGAATCCCACAGCCCCTCTAAGGTACTCTGTTGAGTTTTTATAGTCCTGCCTCCTTCAGCCTGGGAGCTTCTCCTCAGACTGGGGCTCCCTGAGGCAGAGCTGTGTCTCCCCCTCAGCTGGGGCTCCCTGAGGACAGGGCTTTGTCTCCCCTTGGTTTGAGGCTCCCTGAGGTAGGATTGTGTCTCCGGTCAGACTGGGGTCCCTGAGGGCAGGGCTCTGTCTCCCCCCTCAGACTGGGGATCCCTGAGGGCAGGGCTGTGTCTCCCCCTCAGACTGGGGCTCCCTGAGAGCAGGGCTGTGTCTCCCCCTCAGTCTGGGGCTCCCTGAGCACAGAGCTGTGTCTCCCCTCAGACTGGGCTCCTTGAGGGCAGGGCTGTGTCTCCCCTCAGTCAGGAGCTCCCTGAGGACAGGACTGTGTCTCCCCTCAGTCTGGGGCTCCCTGAGGCAAAGCTGTGTCTCCCCTCAGTCTGGGGCTCCCTGAGGACAGGGCTGTGTCTCCCCTTGGACTGGGGGCTCCCTGAGGTCAGGGCTATGTCTCCCCTCAGACTGGGGACTCCCTGAGGGCAGGACTGTGTCTCCCCTCAGTCTGGGGCTCCCTGAGGCAAAGCTGTGTCTCCCCTCCTCAGACTGGGGACCCCCTGAGGGCAGGGCTGTGTCTCCCCTCAGACTGGGGGCTCCCTGAGGGCAGGGCTGTGTCTCTTTCTCAACCACCAACCCCAGCCGAGCCTGGGATCTGCCTTCTAACCACCTCCTCAGCAGCCCAGCAGCACTGAGCTAGTGGCACCTGAGGCGACCCTTATACTGGCCCTAGGTTCATTTGCAAACAAAGACCAGATCTGTGTGACTGCTGGCAAATGTTAAAGAGAACCCCACTCAGCCCTTTAGGAATTAGTCTAAAATATATGATTGTATTTCAGGAATCTTAAGGGTGTTTCTGAAACCTTGGGGCCCAAGACAGTTATAACATATGTCCATTTTAGACTTTGGAAAATAGGGCGCTATAATTGGAAAAGTTAGCGAAGCGCTAAGTACAGGGAGCCGGTCTCTTTACATCTCAAATACCAGGTATTTAGGTGGCTTTCTTGGAACCTGGCATTAGGGACACGCGTGAATGGGCCAGGCTCATTTCTGGGGAGTGAGTGGGAGCAGCCAGCGAAGGTGCTGGGGCGGGGCGGGTAGCTCTGTCTCTGGGCCCGATGCTAGTAGCCCCCGTGTCGCCTGGCATACGGACCCCAGACTCAGCTCTCTTTTTCCTTCCTCTTCTCTTCTGACCTGGGCTTTCTGAGGTGCCCAGGAGCACGTCACAGATTTGGGTCTGGGGCTTGCGCCCTAAAGTGTTCCAGGTTCCAGCCTTTTCTCCAAGGGTGGACTATGGGACTCCTGTTGTTTGTCAGAGCGTGGGGGCTACACCCTTGGGTGCTGGTGCCAGACTGTGTGAGTTCAAATCTTCCCATCCCCACGTAAGCAAGTTGCCTAACCTCTCTGGGCCGTGATTTCCTCATCTATAAAATGGGATGAAAGTTATAATACTTACCTCCCAGGGTTGTTGAGATGATTAATGCAATAACTTACATAAAGCACTTTGCACAGTGCTTGGCACATAGCAAGAACTCAAGAATGTTAGCTACTATAATTATATTTTAAAAGGGTTAATGTATTTCCAAAGCCATCTTTCATTAGACCTAGACTCTCTGCTGATCCTGCCCTTCCTGGAGACCCCTCTATACCTTGACCTCACCTTGACCTCACCTTGACCTCGTGTCAGAATCCAGGTAAGTTAGTTCCTTTTTGTGGCAGTTCATTCATTCATCATTCATTTATTTATTCCTCCAACATTTACTTACGTGGGCACAAGGGAGGCCATTGTAGACACAAATAGCCTTTGGCTACCAAATTCGCCCAACCCTGGTGTAAGTGATAGGGCACATCAGCAGCTTTATGGAAAAGCAGAGGTGGTCCATGGAGGCAGCCCACGTTGAGGAAGCCACAGATCCAAGCAGGAAGGGAAAGGTTGAACACCTGACAGGGGTCGAGGGCAAGGCATGGGTTTCTGGAGGGAAGTGTAGCCACTCTTACATATTTCTAGAGCATCAGCACCTTCCCAGATCATGTTTTAGTTTCAAGGTGTAAGGGAGAGACATTTGACATTTTGGTATAAAGGGAAACATGGTGGATTTTGTTTTTTTGACAGTACAAAGGGCCTTGGGCCATCCACCTGTGTTTCAGTTACCTCGTGCTGCATAACAAGCTATCTTGAAAGCTAATGGCTTAAGACAAAAATTATTTATTTGATCCCAATTCTGCAGTTGCGACAGGGTATGACAGGGACAGCTCATCTCTGCTCCATGCCTCAGACTGTAGGATTTGCTTCCTGAATGGCTGGCAAATTGGTGCAGGTTTCCCTGGGGCCGAGGGCAGTGCCTCAATTCTCCTCCATGTGGCCTTGCCTTATGGCTATGCTGGTCTTCTCAAGATCAGCAGATGGGTTTGGAGAAGAGGCATCCCAAGAGTTAGTGTTCCAAGAGGACAGCCCTGCTATACAAATGCTTGCCAAGTCTCTGCTTATAGCCGTCACACTTGCTAAGTTCCCACTGGCCTAAGCAAGTCACATAGCCAAGTCTAGAGCATTGTGAGCAGAGGTCACACAAAGGTGTGAATACTGGGAAGGATGATCTATTGGAGACCACCAAAGTAATAGTCTACTAAAACACTGGGGTTCCCAGTCTCACCAGCAATCAGACACATCTAGATGTGGCCAATTCCACTATACTCATATTGTGAGTACGTAAGTTCAGCTGCAGGGACCAAAAAAACCCCAAATACAGAGGCTTCAACAGAATAAAAGTTGATCTGTCCCACATATAAACATCCACCTAGGTAGTTCAAAGATGATTCATGTCAGGTACACACCTGCCTTCAAACTTGTTCTGCCTTCCTCAATGTGCAACTTTCTTCGTGTGGTCCAAAATGACTGCTCCAGTTCCTGCCGTCACATCTGCATTCCAACCAGTGATAAACAGAAAGATGAAAGGGAGTGCTCCTTCCTTGCCATCTCCTTGGCCAGGACCAAGTCACAGGTCACATATAAACTGTAAGAGAAGCAAGGAAAATGTAGCCTTTGCTGGGGAGCTTTGTACCCAACCAAAACTTCCATTACCATAGAGGAGGAGAACAGATATAAAGGAATAATTGGTGGTCTCAGGCATAGGAAACAACCAACTGGCCCCAGCACATTCGGTCTGACAATCCTGTGAGTTAGAAGGGACCATATTCCTGACAGCAGAAGCAGAGATTTAAAAAATGTCCCTGAATTGTGGCTCATGATAAAAAAAAGAAGGGTGGCCCATGGGTGAGGGAAGCCTGGGCTTTGCACCATCAGAATCCAGTTGACCTCCTAGGAGAAGCACCATTTCTTACTGGTTCTATCAACCTCACTGCCATGGGCAGCTCTTGAACGTCTCCAACACATGGCAGGGGAGGATCCCCAGAGAGACCACTCACAACTCCAAGGAGGATGCCATGAACTCTCCACCAGATCCCAAAGCACCAGGTGTGTGCGGGCTCCAAAGGGCTGGGATGGAGTTCTGGGCTGTGGAGGCCATGGTTACGGGTGGAATTCCACAAACCTAAATCTCTGGCTTCAAAGAGGGAATCTGGTGCCAACACCACCCCCAGCTGGCGCACAGCTGTGAACAGCTGGCCAGGGCATGCATGATGAAAGGCTGACCCGGGAGTTGCCGGCTCTCTCTGCCCACGGGAGCTTCTCCTGCCTCGATTCTGCCAGCAACCTAGCCACGTGTCTCTCATCAGGCCGAGGGCCCTCACTGCCCATGTCAGCTGCATACCCTTCTTTGCAGCAATGCCACCTCCCCAGCCTTCCCCTCCATGACAGAAGGCTCTTTGCTTCAGAGCCACAGCAGTGGGCGTTGGTCACCTGCCAGGTCTGATGACAGAGAACAGGAGAGGTCCCTTAGCGCCTGAGCAGTCTGATGTACAGCTTCCAAGTACAACAAGATACAAGAGCTCTGTCCCCGGGGCTTGGAAACCAGAGTGGGCCCATAGCCCAGAGTCGAGATGAGGGGAAAGCCCAATGAGAACAGACATGGGAGGCAACTCGAGGACAAGTTCCGTAGCCCGAGCAGCCAATTGGTTCAGCCCCTGGAAACTTACGGAAGTCAGTTCATTCAGGAGAAGGAGCCAGAAAAGAGAGGGCAGACACAGAGACCCTCCCAGTGGGCCATGTCCCCATTAAAGATTGTCTAGTTCAAACAACACACCAGGTGAGAAGGGAGAATGTGATTTTTTTAGAAACATGGATTAGGAAGCCAGTCAACCACCCCCCACCCCCAGACCTTTGGGACAAAAGAGAAATCATGGAGTGAGAAACCATCCTCACTCCACCTGCAATCCGTCCCAGCACATCGTAGTTCCATGTGGCATTCACATCTATGAGACAGAAAACATGGCTGAGATACGCAGGTGTAGACAGCACACACGGAAGGAGAGGAATGTTTGGAAATGTGTTCAGGCTTACAAACAACCAGTGAAAGGCCAGTGCAAACAAGTTAGCATTTATGCCAATTACCTAAGAGCCTAACACAGGGACATCAGAATTGTCTGTCTGCCTGCCCTTGGGTCCCAGCCCCCTCTTCAGCATCCCCTGTCGTGGCCCTGCTTCCATCTCAGAGCAGGGGACCTTGACTTACAGGCTTCCAATCCATAGACTGGGCTAAATCAGTCAGATTCTCCTTTCTCCGAATTCTAACTCAGAGACACAGAGATGCTAGGCTGTTGCTGGTGGATTTAGGGTCTCTGTATTCCCAAGGAGACTGGGATAGGGGTCCTGAGTACATTTTTGAAATGAGGTAGGCCAGTGAGGTGAGACCTGGTCCCATCAGTTACTGACTGCATCTTGGAATAAGTTACTCAGTTTTTTCCACACCTCAGTTTCTTCATCTGTACAGTGGGAATTATTATAATCCCTACACCCAAGGGTGGTTGTGAAAATTAAGATAATTCAGAAAGATGATTGGTACAGGGCCTGGGACAAAATAAGTCTTCAGGACATGTGAGTGGCAAGTTACAAAATGATATGTGCTCAGAGCTGACAGCTCTGCTAGGTCCAAAAAGAAAAGAAATGAAAAGAAACACCTCAGCAGGGAGGGCAGAGAGAAACTGGGACCGGCAGTCCCCAGGAGCGGGAGGCGGCTAGCTATACTCCTGTTGGCTCTCAGTTCCAAGTTCCCTGAAGCCTGACTCTACTTGGCGTTCAGTGTGGGATGGATCCTGACATGAAACCTCCTTCATTGACTTTTGGAAAGCAGTTTGGCAAGCCACATCAAACAGCACAAGAACAGCTTTGCCCACTGACCTGGGCACTTACCATGCAGAAATAATTAACAAGGAGAAAAAAGCCACAGGCACAAAGATGTCTAAGGCAGCTTTGTTTATAATAATGGAACACTGGAAACCATCAAAGGCGTAATGATCAGGGAAGAGAAAAGTCCCCAGGATGGAATATTATGCAGCCATTAAGAATGACAGGTATTAAGACTACATAGTGACATGAAATGGTTATGGAGAATAAGTGAGAAAAGGAACAGAACACAAAATTGTAGGAGATTCTGATGAAATTGGGTAAATATATGTGTGTGTGTGTGTGTGTGTGTGTGTGTGTGTGTGTGTGT